>JAGXCT010034808.1:0-59659 GCA_022495035.1 Philopotamus ludificatus
TTCGATCGGTTTGAAGGCGATCGAAATATCTAAAGTAATTAACACGATACAAGTATTTTAAATAATATTACTAGGTATTTCGCCGTAAGCAATTTCTTAGAAATGCTAAATAGCATTAAATTCAAAAGAAAACAAAGCCGTTACATTAGCGAGTATCTTGACCCTAAAATATTAAAATATTTATGCGGATCATCTTCAAAAGGTCAGCCATTGTAGTTTTACGAATTGGGTCATAAAGGGCGGAGGGTTGTGCGGCTATACGTCAAATGTTTAATAACCAAGTGCTATTTGCACACAAACCCGGCGTCGGAAAACGTCCTTTTTAATATGAAAAACAATCGGATAAACTTTCGAAAGGGCTCAGTAAGCCGACGGTGAACACTCCTTATTTATATCTAAGGGAATACCCAGGGAAGTATATAAACAAATAAATATTGTTTCAATTTTATGCGTGGTAAGTGAACCGGCAGAAAGATAATGGGGTTCGGAGATGGGAAATTTCGGAGCGGGGTGGGTCACAAGGTGAACCCGTCCCATGATAACTCCCGAGGGGATCGAGACGGGGGGTTGTCGCCTTAATTCTGATTACAGAACTAATTGGAAGGCTATTTATTGTTTAAGAGCCGTTTTCGCGACACATAACTCACTCCAATATCGGGTGTATGATGTAATTCAGCAGTATTTACAAGTATAACCGGCCTTGTTATTTTTAATTGGGCCAACGCAGACTACCGCCAATTAACGGGGTGCGAAAACTGGCGCTGGATTTTGGAAACCATTTGATGTTCAAATTGAAAGACGGACGCAAATTACACTCGAAACAAATTAAAATGTTTATAACGAAAATACTTATTTTTGAATTATTAATTAAATTTTCGAGTCACGAATCAAAGAAATCGGAGGGTTGTCGTATAGTTCGCTCACGTTTACGACGCCAGCGTCTCCTGGTAGTTTCTCACATACAACAAACTCTACTCTCTGGAGAAATTCGTTAAAGCATTGGAAAATTGTTTTGGCACACGGTGTTGTTGTTCCATTTGGGATTGTGAAGAAATTTAGTTGCATGCATGTCTTTTTATTAGCGCATTAAATCATATACAGCGTGATTATTTTATAGATTAATAAATTATATAATAAAAAAGTTAAACAACTGATTTTTTATTACTTGTTTAGTTTAATTTCGCGCGGTAATCAAACATATGCAAATTTGTCAGAACAAAAATCCGACAAGCTGAACATTTTAATAAATATGTATACGGAAATTAACCGAAATGGAAAAGGCCGACAGCGGGCCGGCCGGTCGGACAGGTCTGTTAATCAAGGGACCGCGGTCGCTTCCACACACCATTTAACTGATGATGGCCAGGTCCTGGCTGCGGTCGCGCTAACCTCGGTAAGCCAAGATTAAAACAAAAACACCAGTTTGGCCCACGTGCCAGGGTCCACCACTTGTTATAATAATTCAATTTGTAATGGCCGACGTGGACAGAAAGCGACGTGTTTCCATTTTCGCACAAAATACCTCGGAGTTATGCGAAACTTAATCACAATTTCACATTTTTTCTAAAATTAAAATAAATACATTTTTTTTGAAAAAAAACAAAATTTACAGCGAATATCAGTAATTTTTTAATTAAATTAAATGTCTCATGTTAAACATTATTTTAATTAAGAAAATAAAGGCAAGTAAGGGTTTTGTATGTATCGAAAGTAAAGCGAAAAGAAATGTCATTTTTTGTTGCATTACTTTGAAACCAGTTTGTCTCCAGCTGCCGTTACCCAATAAATACTGCATTTGAGACGATCGTAGCAATACAATAAAATCAGAAATACGATGAAAAATGAAAATTAAATTAACCTACTCGTCATGGCGGTTCGAAAACAACTGAATCGACCGAAGGGGGTCTATCAGAGACCCCCCAAGCATTTCGAGTCAAGATATTGATAAATTCTTGACCAATAGTCACAGACTGAGTACACGCCGCCGACTCAGAGTTCTCGGTCACTAGTACGTGTCACTCGCATTAAGCACATAGTATCAAATGCGAGCGAGAAAAAACATCGTGCCCGTGGCAACAGAAGCCATTATTATCGTTTTATTCTTTTTCGCAATTGCGGACAATAAAGGTCAATGATTATTTATAAAATTAATTGTTTAGACTTTTTTAGACAAATAAGAAAAGTTTTTGACGTGTTATTATTACGGTAAATATTTATATTAAAAGAGTTATTCGAGGAAAATCAAAATTTGGGGTCCCCATCGGCACGGTTAGGATATTTTAGATCTCAGTTCTTTGTGACAGAGTTATGAATGAGTCAGTTCGAGCAGAATTCATTGAAAATATAGGAAAATATTGAATTTACACATTAATAGTAATAGCAATAAGCTCTTAATAAACCATGTGTGTATTTTTTGCAGACAAATACAGTAAACCCCCATATAACGTACACTCCTATAACATCCCCCCCTTATGCGGCAGTTTTCTCCAACACCGTCGTTCCCCCCTATAGCGTACATTTTTTTAAACGCTAATTAGAAATTTCATAAAAATATTTTATAATTTTATAAAATTAACTAATAAAATGTCGCGTTGACTTCCCTGCCTGCAAGTTGCGGGAAGATTACGTCAGCCAAAAAACAAAAGGATATCGCTCATCGCTCAAGTCAAATCATTTGCGCTGGTAAACAAGTAAACATGTAAAAAAGAAAAATGAAAATGTTTGATTTACTGATTTCCTTCAAATCAAAAAATAAAATTAAAAAACCTTAACCCCCTATAACGTGGAACCTATCTTGACGTTATGGGGGGGTTTACTGTATATTTTTAATTTAAATTTCATTAATTAATCTAAAAAATAAGGACGTATTTGTAGTTTTAAAATTACTTAGTATAGATGAATATTTAATTATGATTCTGAATAAAATAGATAGATGCTGAGACACTGTCGTATCATATTTGCAATTCCTTTGAGTTAAAACTTTCCGCGAGTATATTTATTATCTCTAGGAAAAATATCATGAATACCACAATTCAAACTTTATATCACAGTGCTTTGTACAAAATGAGATGAATCTTCGAGAAAAACAATATTTACATCTTTATTCAGGACGTTTTGATAAAAAAAAATGCATAAATTATGAATAATTAAATTTTACTGAAATATTATGAAAAAAAAAAAATTACGATAAAAGCATGAAAATTTCACATAATAAATTACCAAGACCCGCTTGAAGTATACAGGATATTTTAAAAACGTACATACCTGAAACAGAAAAAAAACCGACGTTAATATGCGAAAAATTAGTAACAAATTATAAATTGTCGAACGTGTGCGTGGTGTAATGATATTAAAATTTTGTGACAACCTTAGCAAAATTTACGAGGCCCCCGTGCGGCAAACAAATGGATTATCACGTATTTTCATAATTGTGTGTTTTCACCATATTAGTGTGCTTTATGGTCTTTAAAGCCAAATTAATTATGGAAAATATTTGGAAACACTCGCTCGACGTTATTTGCTTTGCCATAATTACGAATTCCGTAAGCACAAATAAATGGTAAAGCAAAGAAATCCATGTTAAACTTGCGAACGCAGGGAACAAATTATACCGGCACCGGATTAAATATGAATTAGTCATACTTTTTAAACTGCTATAACACTTCACCTATGTGATCGAGATAAGAGTATAATATTTATAATATACACACATATATATATATATTTTTTATGCTTAGCATAATTTGAAAAGTTTTACTTTGCAACAAAGTGTTTTGAGCCAGCCCAGTCCCCAGTTATTGTGGGTTCATTTCAGTTTTACATAAAATGAATAATACATATTTCTTGTACATATTTATTTCATACACAATATATATATATTAAAGATAAAACTGTCTTGTTATAATAAGATCAAAGTGTTAGTTTGTTATACAAATTCACGTATAGTATGAAAATATTTCCTACGGTACTGAAAATAAGATTCAGGAAAAATGTTTAATAATGTCTGGAATCTAACGTGTATAGCAAAAACCGAAAAGAGTTTTTTTAAGTGTGCGAAGTTATTTTAGGCAATCTGTGATGGCATTCCAGGGATAGGGATTGTGGGGCAGGGTAGATGAGGAAGGCACATTTTCATGGAGAACCAGGAGAAGACGGTCGTGAGTTATTTATTGCGTTAAGAATTTACTGGGTCGAACAATATAAAACAAAAGGATCTGCAACTGAATACAAACTAGTTTATTTAAAAACCGGGCTGTGCCGGTAGATAAGGACGATTCAATTTGACGCTACTACCGCCGAAAAAAAAATGAAAATATATTATTAATTCGAATTATCAAACATCCTGTACCGTATAATTATTCGGCGAAAAAAATATATAATTTTATATTGAATAAATAAAACGGAAATATTCCTTAATGTAAAATAAAATTTGTCGTAATCCCTTATTAGTATTCCCTTATAAAGCGTACATTTCCATAAAGCGTTTTCATTGAAATTTTTAATATAAAATTATTATGATTCACGTAAAACGCTGGGGCTTAAAAATTGCGCCTAATTTTTATGTATTTCGGATAATACGCATATTTTTCAGACGATAATAAATCGCAATAATTTTCTGTTGAAATGTTTTCGCAGAAATTTCGACATTAAGATAAGGGTTAATTAGGGGATGTTGGTGCCTTCGGAGAAGCCTTGCTCGTTACCCTCCTGAGGGAAAACTCTTATGGGTACAATACCAGAGCAGTTAAGTTGGCAACAAATAACTAGTTGCCAACTAATTTAGAACCGTGCCATTATACGCCCTGCGAATTAAATGTATCGAGGTAGACAGTGTTTATAACTAGACGATATACGTGTTAGCCGAATTAATTCAACACACAAAACGAAAAATATGACACTACAAATTATTATATTCAAAAATATATATAAAATAATATTAAAAATATATTACATTTGATCATAAATATAAGTTATATATATATATCGTTAAGCGTACGTAAGTTATTTTTCTGCGCTGAAACAAAATCTGCTTACTCGGAGAAAAGCACACCCCATAACGTAACGATGTATGGGGGAAAGTAAAAGGATCCCAATATAAGTTTTGTATTCATTGAACTTATAAAAACTACATTACATAATTAATCTAAAATATTGAAAGCGAATTACTCGCCAAATTCTATATGAAGAATATAAATTTATCTCAAAAACCGTAGATATAACCTACGTACATCTTTTACAAAGTTATCGGCTAATTAAAACGAAGAAAGTTTAAACAACAACATGTTTGCCTGTATTAAATGAAATTCGGTAATCGATGCTTAAAATTAATATTCGTTTACCTAAGATAATTGCGAAGTTGGAAAGGATGAAATTATCGTTATAATGACGTACACAGATTGTATCGCGCCAATCCTTTAATATTTCATATATATATATAATATTAATGTCATTTTTATAATTATTGTTAACGTATAATTTGCTATATGATATATTTATAGTTGAAATAAATAAAAGGAAAATGATGTTCAAATAAGAATAATACCCTGTAGTACGAAGTAAAATTTAATAAGCTTTAGATAGTACAAAGTTATGAGAATAATACTAAGAAAAGTTATATTAATGTACTTACATAATTATGTACAAGTACATGACTTACATTTTGTAATTAGATACAATTTTACAAAGTCTCATATACATATATTTAATATTTAATCATTTGATAAAGATAGACTTAAAATAAACTGAAATTTATTACCATTTTACAAATAAGAATTTCGTTTTACTATAATTGAACTATTGAAAAATTGTTGAAAGTGAAAAAAAATATTTTCAATTAATAGGATATAAAAGGGTATAAACAATATGTTATGATTGTATTGTTAACCACGATTGAGCTAAGATAGTATTCGGATAGGTTAAGTTTATGCCAAAATCTTTATGATACTGGTCAGGGGATGAATGTGAGTTTTATAACCCCACCGCTGCCGTATCTTTAAACATCTTTATCGATCTTTTATATGGGTGAGTGGCGCTTGGAATTTACTGTAATGCCATTTATCCATCGTCAAATAAATAAATAAAAAATATTACAAATGGGATTGAGAAAGTGATACTGGTGGTCATTTGGCAACTTATACGATATTTAAAATTATAATATACAGATATATTTAATCATGTGTTGTTCCCGAGTAAGCTGAGTGTAGCCCAAGTAAGTAGCCCACAGAAAAAATCGATACAACACTTGGCCGAAAGAGATGATTTAACTGCATGAGGTTAATCTGCTTATCACCACGTTATAACTATTGTACAGAATGTTAAAATCCTCCTATTATTTTTAATTCATCCGTCAAGGAGACTCAAAAACAACATCGTCATCCGAAGGGAGTATCTCAGATACCCCAAACATTTAAAGTCAAGATATTCTTTATCAATATCTTGACATTTTTTTTAAAAATGGATCATGATATGGTTTATAATTGGGATTTTTTAACCAATCAATATAACGCGTATATGACAACGCTCTTGGCGATGTCTCGACGAAGACTGAGCTCTCACAGCACGTGTCATTCGCCCGTTTCAATCGCATTCGGCACATCTTACCGGATGCAATCGAGAAAAGACATTGCGCGCATGACAACAGCAGCGAATATTATTGTTTTTATTTTTTTTTGCAAATGCAGATTATAAAGGACAATGATTATGTATAATATGTTTTCTTTAGACTTTTTTAGACAGATATAAAAAGTTTGTGACATGTAGAATTTACATTGGAACCTCTCTTAACGAACACCTCCCATAACGAGTAATTCGCATAACGAGCGAACAAAAAAGAGAAAAAATTGCTCCCTTAACGAGCGACATTTCGCATAACGAGTGATGCAGAAAGGAAAGTCATAAACGTATGACGCAATTGTGTGTGTTGGATCATATTTCACAGCAAGAAGTTATGAAGGAGAGTTTGGAGGAAGAGGAAGCAGCAGAGAAACAATCTTCTGACGCAATAAGAGAAATGCTGAAAGCATTGGAAACTGTTTCATCGTATATTGAGAAGCATCATCCTAATAAGGAGGTGGCTAAGCGTACTACAAACATATTTTATGATAACGATGTGTCACATTTTCACCCATTTTAAAGAGTCGGCTAAAACAAATGTGTCAAGACAGCTTTCTAATAAAAAAGAATTAATTATTTGTCATAAATTAATAAATATTAAGCAAGTTTCGATTTTTAAAAATGTTTTTATCCAGGTTGTTACGATCTTTAACCATTTATAAGCATGTAATTGAATAAACGTTAAAAAAAATATTTCGCATGGAACGCATTATTGGGTTTTATATTGATTTTATATGAGAAAATTAGTTTCGCATAACGAGTGTTTCACACAACGAGCAAGACTCTGGAACGAATTATGCTCGTTATGAGAGGTTCCACTGTATATTAAAAGAGTTTTTCGAGCTACAACAGCTTGATTTTTCCCAACCACCGTTGATCTTCCACTATTACTTCCATGAGGGTCTGCAGAAGGCTTAATACAAATGATGTGTTAAAATTACACAATTTTACGTGTTTTTAGGTGTCTCCTACTCCTTGTGAAGAAGTTCCGTTCATGGAATCTCCAACATTTTAAACGCTTCAAACCAGTTGTTATTTGCCAAAATTTAGGGTCAGTCATAGTTCGAGAGTGCTCTCTGCGTAAGCATGTGATGGTTATATCATGCTTTTAGCTAAAAATAATGGTCGGACCCTTCGGCTGTCAACGTTCGATTTTTTGGACCGTGACGGTCAAAATAAATTCGAGAGCCAGATTACGGATTACATTTTAGCCTTTCGAAAACGTTGTTTTGTAGCTAATTTTGTTCATTTTCTTAATCATTTGCCTGCTGAAAATAAGCGAGAAACATCTCATCTCAAAAATATATTAACGCTTAAAAATATTTTAAGCTAAAACTAAATTTATATATGATATGAAAAATCTTATTCATATGAAAAAAATAGAGATTCTAGTCGATTATCGCAAACAATAAAATGGTTTTTATAGAACATTTAAGTCAGTATTGTTTATCAGTCCCAGCGTACTGGACCGACCCATGACGAGAGTAATTTATATATTTTTAAATGGCCATTTCTTCCGTGGGGGACTGGCGGGCGATAAATCGGTCCGAGGCGGGCCCACTTGGCAATGAGCAGGTACACCGATATTCCATACAATATGGGCAGGGACGATAAATCGCGGGGCGCGTTCAGCGTGTGCCCCTCCTCTCGCAGTACTACTCGTCCCCCTGGCCCTACCCACCGCGCAATATAAATTTAATACATTCCGCCATGTTCGGCAGTGCGCGAAGATCACGTAATGGAAACATAATAGCCGCACAGCGGGCTGATCGACTCGGCTCAAAGGCCACCGGCGACAAATATTATTTTCCAGTGCGCAGGGGCGCGTTATTGTGTCTGAGGAATGCCATGGAAATATGCCGGATATAGGCCTAGGGATCAACCTGTTCCGCGGCCCAGAGTGTTCCTGGTCCCAAGGATGATATTTCAGTAATGGCTTGAATACACCGTCCGGGTCAAGGTCGGCACTGATACGATTGTTGTATAAAACCAATTGTATTATCATTTAAAAGCTTTTGGGCAATTACATTTCAAACTTTGATATCAAATGAAGGTCGTTTTCACTCGAAATTCCTTGGCTGAGATGTCCTTTATCTACCGATTTTGAAATGATCGTCGCCATCAGTGTCTTCTAACGATTCGTATGGTTTCCTCGCATTTATTTTCCAAACTGTTACAAACTTTTCGCGATTATCCGAGTTTCAACGGGATAGAATAACTCATTTTAATACAGGTCAAAATTATTCAAATTAATTCAGGATAATTCAAAAGGCAGATTAACTGTTTTCTGTTTAAAAGCATAAATAGCACATATAGATTTAGTTAAAAAATAAAATTTAATAATAATGAACGCTCAATTTCTACACTAAAAACTATATTTTTACACGAATAATGTGTTCTAACGCGATTTAAAACGAACGTAAAATAGTAAAATAATTATCAATTAACAGCTGCCTTAAAAATCACGAATGCTTACAATTTGCTAAGGATATGGTACAGCATTTTATCAATTATGATCCTAACCTAGAACGAGCTTTAAAATTCGACCAAAAAAAAATAATTTGTGAAACAAAAAATACAGAAGTATATAACAAATCATGTCCATGGTCCTCCATAAGGGGAAATAGTAAAATAATTATCAATTAACAGCTGCCTTAAAAATCACGAATGCTTACAATTTGCTAAGGATATGGTACAGCATTTTATCAATTATGATCCTAACCTAGAACGAGCTTTAAAATTCGACCAAAAAAAAATAATTTGTGAAACAAAAAATACAGAAGTATATAACAAATCATGTCCATGGTCCTCCATAAGGGGAATCATGCACATGGTCACGATCCTCAGAAATGAGGGAAAGTGGATTAATATATCTTATATAAAAATATAATATGTAATCGCTTCACGACTCAAAAAAAAAATATAACAAATTTCATTATGATATGAAATTTAACAAAGGCAAAAAACATCTTTAGACTCAAACACATTAAAGGTGTCTATGTATTATTTTTCGTAATCAAAATACATACGTTTGAATTATATTTCGTATAATTTATTTATTGGATTTTTTACAATATTCCAATGTCGTTCTTTTTTTAAATAAAATAACCAATCATATTTTTTTCTGAAAATTGTCAAATCACTTATTTCCGCGGTTTTTGGTAGGACGTATCTACCGTGTAAAAAAGAGTTATGTGTATTTATAAATAAATACACAGAATGGAGCCAAAATTTAAAATATCTATGCTAAAAAACTAATCTATTCTTTAAATCTAGTTTAATTTCTGTGAAAAATTCGTCTTTGATTTTATTTTATGGTAAAATAATTGTTGATTTTAGTCATTTTATTTTAAGCAGTGGCGGCTCGTGAGTAAAATATTACAGGGTGCTACGGAATAATAAAAGTTAAAAATAGTATATTTCGCTTATTTTTCATTATTATTATTTAAAATAAAAAAAAGTATATCATATTAACAAAAATTCAAAAAGCGACAAGCACTACGTGGCTCAAAGAAGTCAGTATGACTGCGCTACAGTGAGTCGCAGCGCGACACGATGCTTAGCATGCGAGACCTCCCCCCGCACTCCGCTACCGGCCCGCATCCATCCCGTACACCCAGCAAGTATTAGTCAAGATTTTTAAGTTACGTATTGCGTATATATGTTCTTTATTGTTTAAAAAATATGTATTCTTGAATATTACAAGTTAACAAAGAAGTGTTACATAAGCAAAAACGAAAAAATGTATATATTTATATCTCCAGCTATAAAAATTGAGCCTCTAAGGACTATTTTTTTCTTCCCATTAACATAACACTGTTCACAAACTCTTTTTTCTTCTAAGGCTTTAAATATTATTTTTTATAACACAAAGAATATCAATAAAATAATTTATTTAAATGCGGCCCAGTACAATTAATAAAATATTATGTTTATTATGATTAATTATTAAAGTGGAAGAGTGTTTTCTTTGAATAATACATATATGATGAAATCAGAGATATACTGATGGAACGATGAGGGAGCAAAAACAATAAATAAATTAATGATACTCGGGCATTCCGGACAGTAAGTAGCGATTTGTCAGAAATCAAATACGATTTTTGTACAACCCTATTTAGGTCAAGAAGGATAAATTCAGGTAATAACTCGTGAAAAAATAAAACATCCCCAGGCCACCGCCCCTCTAGATATTAATTATAAACGAAACGATGTTTTTCCGGAGCTAAAAAGTGGGATAACGAAGTAATGCATAAAATCCGTCTTTTCTTGGCGGCGTTGTTTGGCAATTTCGCTCCATAAACGACGAAGCAAAATTAAATTCGGCACCTACAACAATATATATATATATATTTAGCTAGAGTGTTGCTCAGCCGGAAAACAAGCTCCCCGGGAATATATTAGGCCAAAGGATGAGTGCAAATAAGCCGAGCAGTTCGCGGGCCAGGCATAATCCTCCGTTGAGTTTCTTCACCCACTACAATTGACTAAGACAAACACTCTCATTGAACGCCACAGTGTAACACACTTGGCCCTCCCCTTGCTGAATAATGACTCTTTCAGATGCGACTAGCTCTATCCGTTTCATCTTCGTTTCAGTCAAAACAGTACTGGAGAAATTGTATTATTCAATTTGTCGATAGCTCTCATGGCTGCCACGGGCGTTATCAAACAAAGTTAGTGAATGTTTATTATAATGTTTATGCATGAAGTCATTCCCATACAGTTTGGGCTAGCATCAAAAACATATATAGTATAACATTAACATAAATTAAGATAAATAAATAATCCACATTTTTAATTTTGTCGAAAGCTGAGATTAATTAATTAAACTTGAGAATAAATTAGTATAAAATACCATGATTGATGATACATAAAGATAGGAGAATTTTATACATAAGGCTTCAAATCAGTTGCGCATCTATCATATACAGTAAGTCCTCGATTTCAGACCCTTTGTCCGCGATTTTTGTCTTATGTGATTATGAAAATATAATAATAATATTTCTTTCTCCGAATACAACCTTTATTATTCAATCAATGGATCAAGACGTAATACATACATTTATAAAGTATTACATACGAAATACATTTAGGCAAGCAATTAGAGCTGTTGATGGACAGAACGGAAAATCGTTAACCCAATTTTGGAAAGAGTACAACATTTGTAAAGCTGTTCAAAATGTTAGTGATGCCTGGAGTAAAGTTGCAATATCTACCATAAGTAACGCATGGAATAAGCTCATCCTCCGATTGGTTAAAGAAAGTAGTACACCAATTGAAGAGGTTGACGATGTTATTCAAGATCTTGTTGAAATAACTAAAGGACTCAATTTTAATCTAGAGGAAGAGGATTTCGTTAGTTTGATTAACAGTCATTCAAAACTTGACGATGGGCGAAAAGAAGATTTTTTTCCAATTAATCGCGTATTTCGAGAATTTACTATCTTTATTCAGTAAATCCTCGAAATCCTTACTGTTTGACTTAAATCCTTACGTTTTAATTAAAAAAAATAAAAAACAGTTAAAAGATATCAGCTTTTCAGTGATGTAGAATTTGACAAAACAGAATACTAAGATGTGCCGAAAAAAATGAAAATATACATATATGAAACATATCAATTCTCGCTATAAAAATATTAATCGACAGTTTCAGTTGCTGACTTTCATGTATTAGGTTAGAGAGTTAATATATTTTCATTTAAAATCATGATTCAAGTGGATCTCGGTCAATTTCCGCATATCAGCGGCCAATTTATAGTTCATTGGTACATAATTGGGCAATGCACGTCACCACCAAACGCCACACAGCAGAGTTACAGGCAATTAGACACTCCTTCCGCCTAAGCTTTCACTAAGCTCAGCCAATATTATTTAATGCCCCGGACCGATACACGCACATGTGGGAAATATAGAAGGTGGTCTAGCCATTTCCACCAAAACTGCCCAAATAACGACGGAAGTTAGAATCCATCTGTTGTTAAGCACATTTTTTATTGGATTCCTTTATACGAGCCATACACAGACACATAAAGGCTCAATTGACCTTAAGCACAGAAACAAGAGCACGGCCATTAAGTTGGCCGATGGTGCGAACAACGCTTAATGTTAATGCGGGACGGATCAAATTACGAGATTAAATAAAAAGGTTGTTGTGGCACACACCATCCACCCTGTCTGGTGTAACCTTGAATAATTTCATGAAAAAGTCCATAATGAATAAAGAATATGGTATAATGTAACACATGCCAGTGATGCTCCTATGCTAAATTTTATGCATGTATTTTTTTATATAAAAAAATATATAAAAATTTCATCACCAAAAGTGCATTGCATACATACCCACATTTTTATAACAAATTAAATTTTTTTTTTCACAAAATGCCCAGATGCCTCATCTTATTTCCAACTAACTTGCCTTCTGCGGTTACAAAATATCTATTTTTTGTCTTTATTATTGCGATTTTTAACCGTTGATTATTTTCCGTGGCTTCTTTGTTTCTGTGTTTGATCCATCAATGTTACATGTTAACACAGCTTTTTGTAATTATTATGTGTCCTCTGCATTTTCGCTATTTACTTTTCTTGTGCTTTACTTGTATATAACATTTTATCTTTACATTAATTTGTCTATATATTAATATTTGTCTTCTCTTTTCGTTTCTTATTATGCTTTTTCAAATATAAAAAAAATATACCGTGTGACTGTTATACACGGCTATACATATATATACATAGTATACATATATATATATACATATACATCAGGGGTGAGCAACCCGCGGCCTATTTTTTCACTCTGGTTAAAGATAAAGCTGTTTGCCATTTATGCTCAGATTCAGATCAGTCTTAAAGGAATATAATATTAAACGGCATTATAGGACAAAGCATGAAACATATTATAAAAACATTCAAGGCCAAATGCGAAAGGATCAAATTAATCAATTCGAAAAAAAATTACAACAGCAGCAAAACATCTTCAAACTTAAAAGTTTTTCATCAGATTTAGCAGTGAAAGCTAGTTATACTGTTAGTCAATAGTCATAGCCATATATGCTCGAACTGTCTACGATTTAATATTTTTATTTAATTTTATATTAGTTCTATTATAACATATTTTTTTCTCAAAAGCTGTCAAACACTCGAGCGCAACTCAATAGAATGCGAACATTATGTCGCTGGATTTAATCCAAAAAATTGGAATTATTTTTGCTAAAAAAAATATTTATTTTTCGTTTTAATTTGAGGCATATAATTATATTAAAAACATAAAAATGTTTTTATATTATTTTCAACCCCTTTCGGTACATTTTTTGCATTTTTACGCAAAAAAATCGTATTGCATGTAAAATCGTACAATGCATAGGCTATTAGCAAAGTAAGAATGCAATTGGAATAAAATAAGCTAGAGAGTGATCCTTTCATATTTGACGATAAGATACAATAATAAAACTGTGATTTATTTAGGCGCGGAAATTGGAACGCTTCTGCTTGATGCGTATACGCGTCAACGCGCATGAAGTGGTTAAGTCGATATTTTGGATTTTTTTACTTATCAATATGACGCGTAAATGATACACATACTCGGAGATTTTCTACTATAGACTGAGAACACGCCGCTGACTGAATTCTCGGGACACGTATCAATCGCTCGGATGCGAGCGAGAAAAAACATTGCGCCCGCGGCGGCAAAAAGTAATATTGTTGTTTTTATTTTTTTTACAATTGCTGACAATAAAGATCAATATATATAATATTTATTCTCTAGACTTTCTTAGACAAATACAAACAGTTTGTGACATGTAAGATATAAAAAGATTGATTAAAAAACTCGGGGTCCCAAATATACCCCATCGCCACGGCTAGGTTAAATATATTGCAACAAACGAACATGAAAATGTAATTTTTACATCTGCTCATTACCGAAGTCACATAAAAAGTATAAGTTATATATTTATACATAAAATATTTCCTTCATCCAGGGCTAAAGAGTACAAAAAATAATATACATAAATGTGTAATATGAAACCCGCTTATTCAGATTTATTACAAGAAAAAGGACCGCACTCTTGTAAAAAAGAAAAATTAGATATGGCGTCGCTTAAAACATGTATCCAGCATGCGTGACGCTATACCTTTGAGACCATACGGGCTAAAAATAGAAATCACTGTTAGGGAGAGAGAGAGAAATTAGCAGATTTGGCGCGCGTGCGTGCTCTACGAGTCCACGCTTTGTTTTTGTTCGCCGAGTGCATGTATCGCCATAAAAATAAAGCAAAATCAGCAAACACAGCATCGTACATTATTAAAAATATGAAAAGCTGGCACAAACTCCCCGCAGAGGAGAAAAACCCGGCGAATTTACGACATCTCCGACACAAAACTGTATGGACGTTATAAAAATTTTCGCCCGGAGGCTGCAAAACCGGAGAAGACGTCTTCTGCAAAAATCCGACCCTTCAGAATGAATAAAAGAACGCGGGCCAAAAAATTTGGCACGCGGACCCCGCCCTACCCAGCCTCCCCGAAATTTGCATGTGAATGGGCGTGGATGTAAACAGGGAGTCCGACACCCACAGAGCCCTTTGGGGACACGGGGCCGAGTGGCGGACGTGGGTATTGATGAGCATTCAGGTGGAGTTGCGCGCACCGGCGACAATGGGCCGGATGGAGAGATGTCGATTCGCTGCTTCTGCCTCCGGGCGCATCCACCGTTAACAAGATAAAACCATATTCTAAAGTTATGTTCCGCGTGGAAGGGGAATGTGGTAATGGCGTCATTTGCAGTGATATAATGACGCTAATTAGGTGTGCAGCGAAAAATCGAACGCCGTAGATTTTCTGCAATGCAGTAGATTTCAAGCATTCTTAAGGGAGATGGATGAGTGAGATTAGGGATGTTTGCCGAGAGCAGTGAATGCGCTTAGGGCGAGATGAATGGAAGCATTATGTACATACATACATGGCAAACGATGATGATGACGGAATTTAGTGTAATAGCCTCCTTAACACACCACTAGGGAAATATAAATATTATCTCAAATACAGGATGAATAAATCATAAAATAAAACTATTTACATGTATTATTATTATGTTTACAATTAAATAGGTATATATGTATTTATATTCAGGACCAATGTTATTATGATTACTGTCATTAGTCGCAACTAATCGCGGTCAGTAGTTGGATGGGTAATCTCTAGGGAACCATACGTGAAGTTGGTCGATTTTATCAAACAAATATTCAAATTGCCTAAACCTTCGACTGGAGCTGATTTTCATAACATTTAACAAATTTTACATAATATTGGATTGATGCAAAACTTAAAACGTTTTCTATGATAATAGCATTTTTTTCTCGGAACTGATGAATAACATATATTTTAAAATGATTCTTTTATATAGATGTGCGTCCTTTCTACTTTATATTCAGTTTCGGTCTGGCAAAATTACAGAATAGAACCATTATATATTGTTTTAAATATCGATCGATAAAGTGCATTTACATCATTGTGTTGCAATGTTGCGAATGCGGCAGTCAAAAATATTTAAAGTTAAGTAAAGAATAATAAACCGCGGATCGGACGGCCTCAGAAGTCTGATGGTGACAAGTTAAAAGTGATAATTGAGACCGATCCACGTCAAAACACTATGGAGAGTGGTGTGGAGATGAAAGCCAACCAACGTTTGGATTCCTCATCAATTGTCAGCTGCCAATTTATTGGACCGTGTTTCAACATGCGTTGCTTATAGTGCGAGACAAAAGCACGACCCTTCTGTGATTGCTGACTGGAGATAATAAATGGGTAGTGTATAATAACATAACAAGGAAAAGACATAGACAAGCCTCATTAACAATTTCGAAGGCCGAAATCTATAAAAAAAATAATGCTTTGTGCAAGAGTATTGCGTGTTTTAAACTCTTTTTACCAAAGGTCAATATTTATCAAAATTAAATATCACCCTTAAAAATATAGACCAGAATTGTCTAACAAAAAAGGGAAAGTGTTTCGTCAAGACAACGTGTGACCACAGGTGGCTAAGATGACACAACATAAGCTAAATTAATTAAATCGGGATGTTATCAAACAAACACTATATTATTCAGACTTTGCTCCTTCTGATTATCATTAATTCAGATCACTGCAAAAAGATTTAAATGATAAACAATTTATTGCAATTAAACATGTAAAAACTTCCCTTAATGCATGTTTTGCTTTAAAGTCAAGGAAGTTTTACTCCAATGGTATTATTAATTTGATGGAAAGTTGGGCATTGTTATTTGAACCAATGGAGATTATTTAATTGAATAAATCAATAGAAAAGCTTAAAAATCTGTTTTTAATTCATGTAAAAAACGTCAAAAACTTTTTTTCCAGTATAGTTACTGAGAAAGTTTACAAAATTAAGTAAAAAATACATATATACCCAGGGGCGCTCGTCTATATGCACTCCAGAGCTATAGCACCTCCAAGAAAATTGAGAAAACAAATACTTAAATACAAAACTGCCTGTCTGTATGTCTGGATATTGGACGGATGCGGTCCGGTAGCGGAGTGCAGGGGGGGATCTCGCTGCCAAGCGTCGTGTCGCGCTGCGACTCGGTGCAGTCATATTGACTCACTGTAGCGTATTTTTACTCAAAGCTTCTTCAAGCCATGTGTCATTCGTCACTTATTGTATTATTGTTTATATTATTTAATGGGTTTACTTCATATTTTTTTATATTTTAAATAGTTTTTTAATATTAAATATTCCGCAGCACCCCCGAATATTTTATCCACGATTGTATATACCGATTAAATATGTTGGCACCAAAATATAAATATATGCGTTCGATAAAAGCCCACATCATAATTCAATTTATTTCTTCATTAATTTAATGGAATTTGAATTTTGTGATCAGTTTTCAATAATAACATTTCAATAATAATTTTGCATTAGAAACCAGATTGAAAAAATATATTTAATAATATAGGAAAATGTGCAAACCTTTCATGTTATTATTAAATATTATCCGTGTAACAATGAGATACATTTCCGGAAGAATATACCTTTATAATAAATACATAATAAAAAAAATATATTTGATTACAATCAGAAGGCGTATCATTTTATGACTTCAATGACTACAAATGTCATATTTCGTATTATATTTCGCAGAGATGAAAGTAAATTACTCATCCTACATGAAAATTTATATCAAGATTCCCTATCAGAATTCAAAGGATAGCCGTGACCCAAAGAAAAGGTCAAGAGAGGGTGGGGCCCGAAATTAAAGCGACGTATCAATTTCGGATTGACACGGCGTCGATTGTACGTTTGGCAAGCCTGAACAATGACACTGAAAAATTATTGCAAAAGCAAGAATAGAGCTTTGGGTGATTAATTGAAAAACCGGATAAACTTTTAGCTCGGATAAATTATCAGCGCAACTTTAAAACGCGAGTTTATAATGGGAATAGAGGATAAAAATAAAGACATGTACATACATACACAAAAGTGATGCCTTATACATTTTGCAATTAAATTTTTTTGATGAAAGAACCCGCGAAATATAAAGTAAGTGATGAAAGTAAAGGAAAATATGAAACGGATGAAAATTTTCAGAAACGAAAAAAGCCCTACGCGGTAGTGGTGGTCTGTTTCATGTCTTTATAATACAAAATACATAAATATATATATAAATTCATAAAATTATTATAAACTTGTGATATCCTACACTATATAGCTTAATATATTATAATTAATTCATTAGAGTGACTCTTAAAATAATATGCGATACTGTCCTAGGATAACCTTGGCAAGGTCAAGTAATTGTGCACGTTATCAAGGTTCGCATTAGACCACAGACACCGATAGACCGGGATCGTTTAGCTTGTTAGACCCACACTTTGGCATGTAAATCTCTTGGGACAGTTTCCGCCAAGGCGTTCAGTGGAAACTGCATCCGGTAACCGCAGAAAGAGCTTACACCGCAGATACCGACCGAACCGCACTAAACTCCTCCAACCCATACATCAAATAACCTATAAAATTTTTAACCTACAGCCTTTTCGTAAGCCGTAATGTGTTTTTAAATGTAGGCACGGCACATCATCTCGGCAATGGAAAATTTATGTCTCCGGGCACATCTGTCAGATAAACTTTCGTCCATAAAGCAAGCATTGTATGCAAAGAGTTAAACAATTTTGTACTGTCGCGGTTCGTAAAAGTTTCAGAGTTCGTCAAGGTCTGCAGCGAGAGTAAAGTTGAAATTGGAGAAGGTGAATCTGAAGCCTTTGAAGTTTGGGTCAAAAGTATATAAAACTCATTTTTCAGCGCTTGCGATTCATCAGTATTGATCGAAAAACTTTTATTCGGATAATGAATAATAAATAATACGAGGAAAGAATGCGCAAACACGTAATAAATCGGATTCATAAATTGTATACAACACAGGCGTATGATTACCGGATTATATATTTTAATATAATGTCAGAATTTCGGCTAATCTTTAACAAAAAATAACAGCATCAGTTGGTTAGTTCTTATGTGCAGTAGCAACTGGAAGTGGCCCAAATATATAAGAACTGACATCAACTAATGTTTATTAACGACGGTAATCATGTGAGGTCTTTGTAGCAGTGGTCCATATGAAGGGTTATTACTGATAGAGCCGTTGTCTACTGCTTAGGATTTTATTCCGGATTTATCTTCTTATATGATAATGAATTTTTGTGTAAGCTAAATTAAGAAAAAAAGATCTTGACATTTGTCAGCAAATGGGAATGAATCCAGGAATAATGGAGGGATAAATATGATAAATGCTCAAATAATGATTATATGAATTATTATAATATTACATACAAAACGATTTAATAATTTTAAATTAATCGGTAATCTTTTAACAGGAATTATTTGTTTTATTTCATCAAGCACGCGATGCGAGAACTCTATAATAAAATCCTCGGCATCGAGCATCAGTGCTGTCAGTTTGCAAGAGTTACTGCGGTGTTGTAAGTGGAAAATATTGCACTATTTTTCCATGATCCATCATTGTAACACTCCCAAGAACTATCTTTCGACGAGAAACTAATTTATAATGCATTTTGATTTAACTAAAAATAAAAAAGACTTTTGCTTCTGATCGTTATTTTATCAGAAAAGTTTTCATTTAAAATTTGTAAATAGATCAGTTGGCTTTTATGATGATTTGAACTATAATATGAAGATTCAACTTTAGATGAAAAGAGACCCAGCCTTAAAACTAATTCTAGACAGACTCCTACTGTTTCTAATGCGAACATTATGAACCAGCAACGCAGATTAACAAAATATCGACAAAATCAAGTTATATATTAATAATTGCATTACTACTAAGTTACAAATTCGTAAAAGAAAGTAAAGGCAAGCGTTTAAATAATTTTAAGATTGTTTCAAAGGACGAAAGGAGCTGAATCTTACATCAGGATAATGCACCCTCACACTCGGCACTTATTGTTGGTGAATTTCTTGCCAAAAACGACATGCTATCCATGGACTACCCTCCATATAAGCTCGATTTAGCTCCCTGTGACTTTTTTTGTTCGCTAAAGTTGAAACGATTATGCGCAGTGAGCATTTTGGGGATGTGGGTAACATCAAACGTGAAACGAGCCTCATAAAGGACCTTACTCTGAAGGACATACAACACTGTTTCAACGTTGAAAAAAAACCTTAGACCAAGTGCATTCAACTGGAGGGTAAATTACATTTTATTAAAAAAAAATAGATATTTTTTTAATAAAATGCACGAACTTTTGGTCCGTGTCGTAGTTATTCGATGTTAATTATCAAATACTTTATTCATTACATTTGAGTGTAAAAGTAACGTGAATAATTATACTTAAATAAAGGGTTAAGAGATTCGGTCAGTTTGAGAGCCGCTGCCGACTTAAAAGGCATTCCAACGAGGCGAGACAATAAAGGCTGCAATCAAACTAAAGCCAGAGTAATTCGAGTGTGAAAATGTACGTTATGCAAAAGCAGAGTTCCATCCCCATCGTACGTAGAAGTAAGCGGAAGAGAAATGGAGCTGACTAACGTATGCGAGTCGAGTAAGGACATCTCGTGAAAAAACTAATAAACTTTTTAGGGCCCGAGGCAAGTGGGCTTTAGGCGAAAGCTCGCGAACGTGTGTGCACGAGGTAGACTAATTTCATCCCCCTATACATAATTTGCGCGAATAAAAAATTGAACAACATCAAACGGTGCGTTATGAATGGATTTAATTCGCATAATTAATTCAATAGCGCGAAAGCCAAATAGGAAATGAATCAAATGAAACTCATACGCACCTACTTTGGTATAATGGAATATTTAATTCGGGCACATTCATTAACATACATTTCCCATAACGAATTAATAACCATGAGATGTATTGTTAGATAATTTGAAATAAATGCCGTGACGGATGAAATGTTATGAAATGGATTATTTATATTTTATTTTAATATTGATAATCTTGAGGTTGATTCAGTGACCCAATTTTCGCAATGATCGTTTCAATATCATTTTGAGACCACAATTTTTTAAGGCTCGACTCATGAAAATGTATGAGCCGAGTACCGCTTTGTCAGCGGATTTCCGAAAATATGGAAATAAAAAGATAGTAACGCCCATAATGTATTCATGCCATCAAAGCCAAAAGAGAATAAGGACGGGGGGTCTGGACCCCCAAGAACGGATTTAATACAATCGAGAAGTTTTATTCATTAACGCCGGCTCCGCTTTATAAATCACTTTTCCTCTTCAGCATTTTTCCTTTGAACGAATTACTGAATATTATTCTACGAAACGAAAAGGAAATATGGACAGCAACAAAATAACAATTACGTCTGCATTTCGAGCGTTACTAAAAAAAAATCTAAATTGTTTAAAAAAAATCCCGTAAAAAGTATGAAGACCGTTATTAAATATAACGATCGATTAAAGTCGGATAAAATACAATTATGTTGTATAAAAACTATATTTACAATCAGGAATAATATTTTGTTTTGAATTAAACAAAATATTACTACCCTGAAACAATAGCAGTTTCTTGATTTGCACCGCAGTTTCCGGCCTTTTTAAAAGGGTCGCGCCTTTATAATAGCCAAGTGACCTGCGAACCCGGACACATTTAAAAAAAGGTTTACTTTAATGGGGTAAAGCAGTGGCTTAGGATGGATTATTATCACCAGAGGCAAGACTTTAATCTTGACGTTCACCCCTTTCCATTTTTTGGCAATTTCACAATTCTTTCTCTGTCAGCTTAAGGAAATAAGCTAAGGCTTGTTTTCAAGGAATAAACAAGTCCCAATAATTATCAATATTGAGCTATTGATAGGTTTATTTAGATTTTTGAACAAAAGATAAATTCATATTTTTCATTACGAACTTCACCAATGACCCAATATTGTTTTGATGTCTCCTTTCTTTCTCAAAGCAAATGGCAACGAACTTATTTAAAGATAAATGACAATATTACCTTTTAAATAAGTTTATTGCCGTTTTTATTCACAATATGCTACAATAAAAATGTTTTAATCACAATTTTGGTCATTTTTAGTTATGTAAAATATTTCAAATAAATTAATAAATCTATGAAAATCAAAATAATTAATATTTCTTTTATTTTATTAATATAACTTGGCCTCATATAACACAGGTTTAAACAATACGATTGTTGATCAGTGTCATATTTTTATACAACACGCTTTATATAACACAATTTAAAAAAAATAAGTTTACTATTGAGAAACGTATATGTACACGCTCGGTAATAACAGAAAAGATGGAAAGGGCTCTAATTATATGGATAGATGTCTGCAATGACAATAACATACCTATAGACAGAAACAATATTAAAAAAGGAGCACTAAAAATTTAGGCTAATTTAAAAAGAATTAAACAATCGTCAACAAACTTTTTGGAACGCAAAGACTATTTTTGATTGAACTTCAAACCTCGCAAAACACGGATTTGTATTACACGACGTTTTTGTGGAACCTTATGACCGTGTTATACGAGGTCAAGGGGAATATGCATTTTAGTAATATTAAAAAAAATAATTAGGTTGGCCTATAAAACGTGTCAGTGAATTTTGGTGCATCCGTTTGTGGTTTCATAATTTTCTTATTTTAATTCATATAATCGGAAAACTGTTTTAGTTTCGTTTGAGATGACATTTCAATGCTTTATTTTAAAAGATAACAGATAGATTCCAAAATGACATTTATCTATATAAAGATTTGATAAAGATTCGACAAACATTTTAAAGACTCTAAAGATGCAAGGGGAATGAGTCTCTCACACTAATATTCCCATAGGTGTCAAACCACGACACAGTTTTATTTTAATATTATTTCAGTTGGATTGAAATTTATATTAATTGTTTTATAAATATTATATTCAATGCTGGATAGGCATTAAATTAATTAATTCCAACGGTAATGGGTCTCTTCATCTTACATACCAGTGTTTTAAAGAATTCCTTGAATTCATTCGGTTTTCGTCGGACACCTATCCGACTACTAACTTAGCCCAGTAGCGATTAACTGGCATTATCGAAATGATATGCATTTTACCTACAAGCCATAAACTCGAACAAATTACCAAAAAAGATTATAATTCAAATTAGACAGTGGTTTGACATCCACCACATTCTTCTTATATTCCTGTATCGGATTTCTATTTATTTCGCAAAAAAACAAATTAAAAAGTAACTCAGATATTTGTTCCTTTCGTTCCTCCAGTCAAAATCGATAGATTTTTACAAAAAATATATTGAACGTTAGAATAAAACCATACTAATAATATTTTAATTATTAAAGTACAAGGTAGTCTAAATTAAAACGGGGATAAAAATTCAAAACATTATTCTTAAGTTACTCCAGGTATCTTAATAATTATTATTGTATATAATTTTTTCCGTATAAAGGTGAACATTTGTGAAAAGAATTTGTTGCGCTTCATTTTATATTTAAAATTCTGAATAAATATATGCAAAACTCTGTGAAAAAGAAAATATTTTCCAGACAAACATTTAAATGCATACAGCGTTCGAGAAATTTTAGTTCGGATTCTGAAAGATTTTGTATAGACATAGCCGTGCCCCGGAAATGTTAAAAATACATAATCCAGACTATGCGTATTTCCTGTATATATATATATCTATTTCCGGACCTAAACGATTAAATTATTCCATAAATGTAGTTGCTCCGAATTAATCACCTGATACAAATGTATGTGCACAGACCAATTCAATATCCATTCGCCTCCGGGGAGACTCCACGTCCATATTATCGATCACACTTGCCATGTAAGAAATTAATCTTGCAATTTGTGGGAAACGACAAGACGAATGCCTGGTTGCCGAATTAATTGAAACCGAGCTAGGTAGTGAAAATTAATAATACATGTGTCATTTTCAGACGCAAGCTATTTAATTTTCGGTATATAATGTATTAATAATATTTGCGATGCGGACTTCCAAACGAATAGAATAGAATTTGAATAAATTCAAACTCGACGCAAATGCATACATAGCTCGGGGCTAGGCGGAGGCTGCTCTTTGGACCACATCCACCAGATGGTCTAAAAATAAGGACCCGAGATGGAAAGCGATGCAGGTGACGCTCTGGATAAAAACAATTCTCCCATGAAAAATGCATTCATAAAAAAAATATGCGGAGAAAGTTTATCTCATATATTTCAAAAGTTGGTCGTGAATAAATTTTAAAGCGTATTATTAAAATACATTTACCTTATACGATAAAGACGTAAGATGTACATACCTGAAACAAAAATAAAATAAATATTAATACAATATTTTATTAATAACAAAAAACCAACGCGGAATAACACAGTTGATACTGCGAATTTTTAGAACTTATTAAATTCTCAGCTGAATTTGCATCGGATGGGATGCTAAAAAATTAACATAGAAATAAATTCTCACACTGTATTGAATTATGAATGGTCCCGCAACGAGTCCGCAATCCCCACCGAGAGCTCTGCTAATATTTATGACGCGATTTAACTGACAATATATATGCGAAGTTGGGATTAAAAAAAATAATACTATCGCATCGCTTCATAATTACGATTTTAATGAGAGCCCACTAACAAGTGCTAACCAGAAACTAGTACTGGGAATTTTTAATCAAGTCCCACAGTAATGGGTTCGTTATGGCCGCCGTCGAAGTGGAAGCAAGCAATAATAGAACATTGATTGTGTTATTTGTAGACATAATGACACAATGGCAGGCGGCGTGTCACTAGTGTGTGGAAAAGCTCAGAGAGTGTTTTTTCATTCTCATTGATGCAACTTTGCGAGAGGAAAAAAGCACTAAATACAAAATACAGTTTACTCGCTCAAGTTAATATAAGGGGAAAAATTCTGAAATAAACATATATTTTAATTTATTAGTAAAAAATAATTGTTAAACCCAAAGTTAGCTTAATTTAGAGAGACCTAAAGAAGAAACCCAAAGGAGAAACCTAAAGTTACTTAAAAAATAAAGACACATAATTTTTCATTTAAATTGTTTTCACTTCATCAACAAAGGTGAATCGTTGCCCTAGCAATGGAAGACTTATGTCTTTAGGCATACCGTTATTTTTTGGCCCGGTTTTCGTTTCGGTTCAAATAAAAAAAAATAGGTAAGTTCGGTTCCAGTTATCGTTTAACAAATTTTTCATTTTTAAGTTCATCACCAAGTAATAATTAAAAAAAAATTGTAAGAAAAATGTATAAATAACTGATATGAACCGTAATTTCTTTTTTTTAAAAATGTTTTTAGCGATTTTTGATTATCAATTCACTTCCGGTTCGATGCCCCGATAAATACAATTAGAAATAATCACTCAAAGCTAAATAAATTACCGAAAAATCCGTTATGTGTTAACCGATCTGTCACGGCGGCTCGAAACCAATCGCGCCGTCCAAAGGGGGTATATTTATAATGGAAAATATATCCCAATCATTTCAAGTCAAGATATTGAATAAATTCTTTATCAATATCTTGATTTTTCTTTAAAAAATTGATTTTTATCTATTAAATGGAAGAATAATAATAGTTATTCATATGTTTTATAATTTGATCAATATTTTTCATTTTTTAGCTAATAAATTTGATGTGTGGATGACATGCGCACTCGATGATGTCTTGCCGCACGGTTTCACTCGCACTCGGCATATCGTACCGGATGCGAGCAAGAAAAAACATCGCACGCGTGGAGACAGCAGCGAAAATTTCTGTTTTTTTGCAATATCATACAATAAAAGACAATGTTTATGTATAAAATTTATTCTTTAGACATTTATTTTTTGAGTCGTGAAGCGATTACATATTATTATGTTTTTATATAAGATATTCCACTTTCCCTCATTTCTGAGGATAGAGACCATGTGTATGATTCCCCTTATGGAGGACCATGGACATGGTTTTCATGGGAATATATAGTACAGTGGTTTTCCGTTGTCTTTTACACCGCAGTATTTTTTTATACTGAAGAGCGCTGCTGCCCACTTTTCCAATTATATATTTGACAATTATTTTTTTGTGAAATGAAAGGTCGTCAGCCTTCATCCCACCCCTCTGTTGACCAGCGTCACTCAGAAGTATTCAGAATGGTCACCCATCTGACATCCCATCCTTTAGATATTTATACAAATACAAAACAAAAGATCTATATTGAAAGAGTTATTCGAGAAATATCAAATCTTGTGGTCGCAAATATACCCCATCGGCACGGCTAGGTTGATTGAACCTGAATAAAATTAAAAAAAAATAGTGCGGTTCGAATCCCTGCTATAATCGCGGTCTTGTTCCATCTAATTCCCACATATTTCCCTTTAAATAAGGCAGATCAATAAATAGGCATTCCTAACAACCGCTCAGCCTAAAATGTAAAATTAAGCACGAATGTATTGAAATTCAAGATGCTTATTTTTAAATTGCACAATTTTTCTATGGGTTAATAATAAATAGTCAGTGTGTGAATAATTTTTGATTCGACGTTATACAATAAAAATCGCATAAAATATAATATTCATTCAATATCGAACGATAGAATATTATAAATCGTATCAAAAATTCAATGTATTGCCAGACGTTATAATTTAATTTAAAATTATATATCGCATTGTGCGTTATTCAGAATTTATTATGTGTAATATATATTCGGTACACCACAAGGTCAGACAGTTTAAAGGGTGTTTATACAACAGACATGTTTATAAGAAACCCTTTCACATAGACTGAAGAAATATTTATAAGAAAAATCGATAAAATATATCCGTACAGATATATTTAAAAAAAAATGAAGGAGTTCACTTGCAGCGTACCCCTAAAAATTCTCGAAGAACAATGCCGGTCACTCAAAGACCTGTCCCGCGATGATAGACGGATAGATGGGTGGGAGCAGGTGGAGATACGAGAGCGCGGGGAGGAGCCGTGGAGATGAGGAGAAGGGCGTCGATCGATACGCGTCGCGCTACAGCCTCCCTGATGCGGAGTAGGAGCACCAGGAGAACACAACCCATTCCACAGCCCACGAGCTGCCGGCCGGCCAGTCAGCCCATAGATTATTACAGCCGAGTGTACTTTTTCTGCATCGCGGATTACCTTAATGAGTTAACCCAGTTTCACCGCAGACTCGGAATGCACATTCGGGCACTTATAATAACTAATTAGTTGGGGAAATAAATCATTAAAAAGCACCAAGGAATTATATAGCGAAGTTTTCATAATAAAATTATAAAGACACAGACTTAATAGAATAAATTTATAGTACACCAGCTGAACGGGTTCGAATTAAGCTTTTTGCATGACGGAAATTCCAACGATATTACCACTTAGTTGAATACAGTCTGAGAATAGTGCTTTGGATAAGGTTTAAATAGCCGGTTTCATAAAATATCCAACATGTGTACTGTTCGGTTAAATAAGTTAGGAGATATGAAAGAATTACATTTCGGAAATACAAAATCATATCATGAAAAAGATACGACACAAGATGGGTGTGTATACGGTTTGTCATAGAAATGAATGAAAGCTTCGCCGAGTATCTTTATATCATCCGAATAAAATCGTTTACAACAAAACGACGCACATTTCTTTGACATTCGTTTAATGTTGTATCGCATCATTTCGCTAAATAAATAAATACAAACACCTTCAGAAAAAAAGTTCAGTCGTCTTCAAAGGCTTAATTTTTCGAATTCGTTTTCAGGCATAATGAGTTCCAATCAGCATCCCCCGCATTCCAATCAGACTCGATAAAGACTGCTCAAGTCGTTTGAAAAAAGGTCCTAGTTTTATTTTCAAGGATTATATTTCATTTTCGAATACATATAACATATACAAAAAAAATGTATAACGTAGCATTTACTAACAGTCGAAATTACCATAGAAATCTTCTATTATATATCCCATTATGTAAATTTACAATCTTGCAAACGACACAAAATTATATAAGAAATATCTGCGAAGGAGAAACAAATTTCTGTTTGTCTTTTTGTGGGATTTTTTTTGCGAGCTGATTTTCAATATGCGACATGAAGTCTTATGACAATAAAAATTGTATTTATTATTCAAATAATTATTATTACCTATAAGCTTTTCATCCCGTAAAATGTCAGGAGCACTCTAGAGATTTCTAGAATAAATTTAAAGAATAATTAAATTAAGCCAGGTGTTCTCTCGATTCCTCTTTTTGTTTTAAAAAGAAATGCAAAAAATGTCTGGTTAATTCTCTTGGCGCGGAGTGCTGCCGGTTTTCTAAAATATTTTTCACTTAAAATCTATCCAATAATTGCATTATTAATTTTTATGGACTTTTTAAATGAATTTAAAATTAATAAATATTTTTTTCTCGGAATGAACGTCGTTTTTTAGTTCAGTGGTGATGCAATGCTGGCAATAATTTATTTATTATTTAAAAATGTACAATTTAATCCATCACGGCGTATCGGCATTGCGCCATTCCACATTCCCATGCGAAGCATCCGAAGAAAAAAATCAATGGCACCACGCACTGTTCAGATTATCAGGAATAAAATTTATGATGATGAAGTTAGCGGCGTCGCTGGAGGACACGCCCCACACACAGAGCCGGATGTCAGGAAAGGCCACAGGCAACAATTTTCCAATACGGTGAGAAATGACATGGCCAGAAATAAGCCGAATAAATCTAGTGTCTGCCGCAGAGCTATCAAAGTTGCCTTAAGCGCGAGATGAAATACGGACCAAGATCTCGCCGGCTTCCAAAAGTCGGGTTCCGATATGAGAAGGGTGCCTCACATGCATTATATATGACGCGGCATACCCAGTACTAGTCTCCGCGCACGCCAGATTTAAACGACCCCTGCCACATTTATTTATATATGTACTATATTATACATATTAAGGGGGGAGGAGTAAGAGTGCGAAATAAAATGTCAAAAATACTCTCTACCTGAGATGCGAAGCGAAGTGAGGATAAGTGCGATAATGCCCCGGGAGTAGTGAGTAGCTCCGGGGTAGCGAAACCTAAATACACTCGGTATATATGAAATTATTTAAATAATTCAGATTTAAGTGAGGTATTTTTAGAACGGAATATAAAATTCGGAACTCTCTTGGCGACCATCAACAAGAAGATAAAGTTGTTCAAAGGAGTAAAATTCATCAAGCGGAACGAAAACAATTCGAGATATGCAAAGGATACGCTAAAACTTTTCGAAAACACATCCGCGCAGCGTTTTATATGTCATTGAGATAAGAGAGCTCGCGGTATCAATATGACATTTTTTGCAGGTGTACATAAAAGATTTCGAAATGAGTCTGCGACGCAATCCGTCAGGCTCTGATCAAGCGTCGTCTATAGGCGAGGCGTTTGCAATAATAAATTGAATTGAAAGAATGGCACACATTAAATTTGGCACTTTCCGTGTCCCAGTTTTATTGGTCGCACGCAGCGGCTCGTGTTATTTATGTGTAGCACGTGCCACCATAAGGACGGTGGTCCTAACTCAGCCAGAAATCTTAACTGCCATCTAACATTGCCTTATCAAACAAAACGGAAAGGTGGCAGACAAAACATTCGGCATCAGTCACGTGTAGGGAATCCAATCCTAGGATCCTGCCCAATTTGCTGCATAAGATACAACACCTCTACGAACGACAAGAGCTATAGAACCATCATTCTGCAAATAGTTGATTGCCGTACCAAAAATGAAACAAAAATCGTTTTAACCTAGTCGTGCCGTTGAGGTCTATTTGGGACCCCAAGTTTTTTTTATTTTTCTTGAACAACTATTTTAATATAAATCCTACATTTCACAAACTTTTTGTATTTGTTAAAAAAACTGAAGAATAAATGTTATAAATAATCATTGTCCTTTATTGTCTGCAATTCAGTGGCAGATTTCCCCTTAGGCGCATTAGGTAAGTTCAGCTCTCAAAATGAAAAATAAATATATTAGGTATAGCGAAAAGAAATGACCGTTTTCTTAGGGCGCTCTTTGAAATGGTTTGCGCTTGGTTCCCGGCGAGTAAGTACGTCGAAATTAGTATTATTTAAAGCTCCTTTTATTCCTTCCCGATTACAATACATTTTTTTTTCATTCAAAAATCGTAAACAGTCACAGCAGAGGTATACTGTTCGCAAATAAACAGATTAAAGGCAGAATTGATAAAAAAACGGTCAATGTTACTAAATAATCAACGGCACATTTTAAATTAAAACATGATAACAAGAGACCGCACGCAGCAAAGATTACTCAAGATAAAATTAAAGAGCTTAACTTGAAACTATTGCCTCATCTTCCTTACTCTCCTTATATTGCTCCATCAGATTATCACTTATTTCGAAGTATGGAGCATTCGCTTCGCAACAAAAAAATAAGTACAGAAAACCAAGTCCGAAATCAACTAGATCCTTTTTTTAAATCAAAGAGCCAGATTTTTATAAAAGAGGCATCGAAAAGTTGCCCAAATTGTGGAGAGACATTATAAATAATAATGGAAATTACTTAAACAAATAAATCATTTGGTAATATTTTTGTAAATAAATTTTTCCTTTGTACTAAAAAAACGGTCATTTCTTTCCGCTATACCTAATATTATTAAATATTATTTTTTCATATTAAATATACTTATGATATTTTTTTCCACAATCAATTTTTATGACAAATTTAAAGCAAGTTTTGGGAGCAATTGTATCAGGCTTGTAGCTATCTAGGGAAAGTAATGGAAGGCATCGAGGGCCCCGCCATTTAAGGGCCCCACATTTAAGAGCAGGGCTAACACTCTACTACGAGAGGGAGGGAGCCTGGATTTTTCTAAAAAGAAATGTAACGTCGGGATAAACTAACTAAAAATAATGAGAAAAAGCATATTAAAATATAAAGTTGATGTTTGTTTAAATTTCTGTCTTTTTAAATAAAGTGATTAAAAATCCTAGTGACTACATAAAAAATGTGCCCGAAGAATGAATTATTTGTGCTATACAATATTCCCTCCTGTTGGCACAGGCAACATGTTTTTTATCGCTCGCATCTGGTACGATGTGCCGACTGCCAGTGAAACCATGCGATTGACACATGCCGCAAAGATTCACTCGGCGGCGTGTCCTCAGCGGCAGGACATCGCCAGTGTGCGTGGCAATTATGCGTCAAATTGTTTAGTAGAAAAATCCAAAATATCGACCAAATTATAAAGCATATCATGAATAACCACATAATCCATTTTTACAAAAAAAGTCAAGATATTCATGAAGAATTCATCAATATCTTATATTTTTCATTATAAATAATAGACTCTATTCGGACGACGCGGTTGTTTTCGACGTAACTTACTTAGTCATCTTCAACAAGTGTTGAGGGTGAATGATCTTTAGCTGAATTATGCAGAGATTATAAATGTTAAATAAAAACGAAAATTATTATACAGTACAGCTTCAAAATTATTTCATCAATTAAATTAAGTGAGGAAAAAAAACAAAGAAATTCGATATCATTTCAATACCCTGCGCAAAGAGGGCCTATCTACATAATTGAATCGTTGAAATAAAATACGTATAAATTACATTTTCTCGATAAACAAGACAAACTGCTTCGTGTAACATTCCACTAAATAGATATTTTCTACTTTAATGGCTAATAAAAATAATAATAAAAAAAAACCTAGCGCCCTGGAGTATCACGGTCGGATGGAACAAAAGAAGCCCATCCGCAATCTCGAGGATTGAGGTTTTGCTTATGTGCACAGTGGATCCGCTGGCGTCTTTTCAACGTGTCCTCGGAGATTTTACAGAAAAAAGGGAGGAGAACACTCTCTCCCTCACCTCCGGGCGAGAGCAAGGAGCGCTGAAATGCAAATATTTACAGTGTCGGCTATAGACGCCGACGCCGTCATAAACCCAGCTGAGCGCCTTCCAGGACGACAGCCGAGGGCCTGCTGTAGTTGTATCCCACTCGATATAAAACAACACTAACCGACTGATGCAACATAACATTTTACGGCTGCTGCTCGCGTTACACACGGCCAAAGTGTCAGATTTGATTTCGTTATTACACAGATTGGAATAGTAGTTGATAGCATACTATAACATAAACTGACTTTTATTATATCGTATATACGTATCTTCAATTTGTCTCAAAGTTTCATCATCATCATAGGTGCAACAGCCCTGTTGTAGAGCCCTAGCCTCCCCCAACACCCTTCTATATTTTGTCCGATCTGCCGCCACGTTACTCCATCTTCCGGTAAGTTTCAATGATGTAAAATCAGTCAAACCACCTTAGCATTGGTCCTCCTTTCCTCCATGGACAGAAAGGTTCCTAACCATAAGCCTTTTCGGCGGCTGACTGTCCCGCATCCTTGACACGTGACCGGTCCACCGGAATCTGACCACTCTGACGACAGCTTTGATCGGTCTCTGTCAGTTATCATCTGTGGCATTGTGTTTGCATATATTTTCCTTGCTTATTTTAGCATTAACATCGACTATGGCTATTTTTAAATCCTGGCGTGGATATTTTCTGACATAGTTCGCAGATTCCTGGAGTACAGCCGAAAATCGTGTTTCTTTTTAGTGAGTCCTGTGCTTTTGTTGAACGACGGAACATACTCGCCGTTGTCCTGAGACATTCATTACAATTTTACATTTTATAGGATGGGTCCCGCTACAGACCCAACCGTCACTACTCATACTAAAAACTCAAATTTTAGTTAAAAAGATTGAAGAAAAAAAGGGAGCACACTATTAGTGTCCTAAATTATTATTTTAAACATATTAAAAACGAAAAAGAATTCTGCTCAAAATAGGGTTCTACTTCTTTTAGTTTAAGAGTTATTAAAATCTTAAATCGTTTCAATTTTTAGAGTAAGAGTAAAGTTTCTCTCAAGCGTCGATATTTATAACAAAAAATACAGTATAACAAAAATTTCTAAAAAACACTTTCGTTTGATCGATATTTTAGGCAAAATTAAATTTAATAATAATTAAGTTTTAGCGTCGTTCACTATATTTATCAAAAACTTGAGAGGAACATAATTCTGCGAAGTAAACTCTGCAAACCTATGATTTTCCATGCTAACAGTTTTAATAAAATACATTTTCGGGTAAATTAATTAAAATTTTAATTTGAATAAAATAATGATCTCGGCAAGAAATCGAACAAAATACGCAGGTAGACTCAACATTTCTTACACGGTTTTGAAATAATACTATATTTTTACACGAATTATTTGTTCTAAGATGATTCCTAGAATTAAAATATTTATATTTGTATATTTAATTTCGCGCCTTATTATATCTTAGTGCTACAAGTTACTAAAAAGTGGTGAAATTTATCAGCTAATGGCTGCTGGAATTTGCTAAGAGAATGGGACAGCATATTCTCACTTATGATCCGAATCTAAAAATAAGCTTTAACATTTTAAAGGGAACTGCAGATTTGTATGGCTAGTTATCAAGAAATGTATAAATAACTTGTAAAACAAAAAACACAGGAGCAGAAACAGATAAGAAATTCAACAATACAGGACAGTAACAACAAACAGGAAGTTAGATTAGATTCTAAAATATTAGAAGAATCGTTAGTCTTTTTTTCCTTTTAATTTTTAATTTTGGTTTTCATTTTTACATTTTTAACTCGATTTTATTTTAAAACAATGTTGTTGTATTTTTAAATAACGGAGTTTTTTTTAATTTAACGAACCGATCTTTAATTTTGCAATGAATTTTATCATTTTTTTACATGATTTGTGGTTTAACATATCTACTGTGTATTTGTGCTAGTATTATTTTTATTCATCTCTGAAGAAAATCTTTGTCTATCCAGAATATTTCCAAATCACACTATGAAAGTTGTTAAGATACTATTAATTGTTGCACTATGAAACAGACCATCGCTAAATTAAAATAATCAATACTTAATTGAATCGTTTTATTTCAAAAGACATCTGCCAGAGATACAATAATTAAATTATGTTAGGTATAAGTTAAGAAAAACATAAGCAAAATCGCTGAGTTCCAATTTATACAGACTTCCTTTTCATTGCAATTTCTTGAGTATGATGAAAATATTTTCCGGGTTTCAATCCCTTTGTTGTGCGAAAATTATTACCATGGAACATGATAAAAAATATATTGACATTTTGGCTGCACGTTATGGCAGAGCTTCTGGATTATTAAATTGCATGAAAGCGCATAGCGGCGACATGATTGCTAATAAAAAACTATGCAACGCATTGTCCGGGCGTATTTTTTTTAAATATTCAAAAACTTATATGAAAAATTTATAAAATCTTAAATTAAATATTAAAAGAAAAATAAGTCAACAAATCTGGTAACTTTTAAATACAATTCTATGTCTTAAAAGCTGATAATGCACCCTGATTTCAGTTCTCCATCATTGTTTCATATCGTTTATTCAATTAAAAGAACGCCTTTAGACTATTCAAAGTTTTCATTAGCTTTTCGCGTACATACAAGATTACCGAGCATATACATCAAAAGAGGAAAAGTAAAATCTCTTACGAACAACACCTTAACCTTTTCCACTATGCAGTCCATAACTGTTGGCCCAAGTAAGTTTGGTAGGCAGTTCTGAAGGTTAGCAGTTATGGCCCAAAGACGCAAAAAGTTTATGCGTCGATTTTAATGGGACGCAGCTAAATTTTACAACATATTGCTTCTAAGTATCGATAAAGGTTGCGAAATGTAGAGTAACCCAACATTTTTTTATTTAAATTTAAAGTTACGCGTAATTATTTCTTAGAAATATGTTTGCATTTATCAATATTATTAATATGTGAATATTTTTGCGCAGTCAGTCGTTTTCTACGTACTGTGACCCTATTTTTGTATTGTGGAACTATTATTTTTTAAATTCCATTACATACATAATCATTTGATAAAAATAGTGAAACAATAAAATCAGTGTAATAGTGTTTATAATTAAATAATACACTATAGAAAATAATAGACATAATGAAACTTTTGTTTGCAAATTAAATGTTTATTTTGATATTAGTGATGGTGGCCTTTTTATGTTTGATAATGTTAAATATAATAGTGTTGATTGTGAAAGTTAACGAATGATTATTAACACTTTATGTACCGCGCCTTTTGGTGCGAAATTGCGCCAATTTCGCAGGAAGAGACCAAGACTCGCCATCGGGTTGTTGCCCATGCTCCTAACGCCAAAAGGCGTCAGTGGTTCATAACGGTAGGGACAATTTTACGCCAAAAGGCGTCAGCGGTTCATAAAGTGTTAATAGCACATTTATTCGAAATTGTGAAAAATGGCCAAAAAATGATGTAAATAGTGATGATATAGACATTGGCGAAGACTATTCACTCGGCAATGAACCAGATATTGGAAGTGAAATCATCCCTCACAAACGAAAGAAATGTGCATACTCTAGCGATGGGACAGACGATAAGGGGAATTAAACATTCATTAATCCCACGTCATCAAGGACTTGGGTCAAATATTCTAAAAAAATATTTGGAACCTATTGATTATTAGAATCTATAGAAAAAAAGCTAAAAAGAAACTAAAAACCACTGATTCATGTGCATTTTGTAGATAGAATAGTTATTCAATCGGTTGGAAGTCAAAGGGAAAGATTAATAAAAAGAGATAGAGCCATTCAGTGGATCCAGAGCAGCGATTAAATCACGTCAATCTACATCTGTTAGCGATTGATAAACAAAAGAAGTATAGGGATTGCATTGGTTGCGGTTCTGACATGTGGCAGTATTGCCAGACAGTGTGCCAAAACTAATGAAAACATTTTATTTTTATTTTGAATTAGTAAAAAATGATTTAATCACAAATCAAATACAGTGGAACCTCTCATAACTGTAGCACGCATAGCCACCTCCTTATTGTGATGATGCTTCTCAATGTACGATGAAACGGTTTCCCATGCTTTCAGCATTTCTCTTATTGCGTCAGAAGATTGTTTCTCTGCTACTTCCTCTTCCTCCAAACTCTCCTTCATAACTTCTTGCTGTGAAATACTATCCAACACACAGAAGTGCGTCATACGTTTGTGACTTTCCCTTTCTGCGTCACTCGTTATGCGAAATGTCGCTCGTTAAGGGAGCAATGTTTTCACTTTTTTTTTTGCTCGTTATGGGAGGTGCTCGTTAAGAGAGGTCTCACTGTACAATATTATAGATGTTTTTAATTCACTTCTCCAAAATATAAATATATTTTTTATAAGTTCGTATTTTTTTTTTAATTCAGAGTAGCTGATTGGTTTTGAAGAAACATATCCATAGTGGAAAAGGCTAAAATGGGACTGGGTGGAAGAGTGCCTTTCAAAAAAAAGTATATTGTTTATTTAATTGTTGTTTGAATTCAAACGAAAAAACAATGGAAATGGCGGTGGAATAATTCGAATCCGAACACATGCCACGAGGCGAGAAGCACGCTCGCCAGTGCATACAACACGGCATGCGGTTAGTGCAATATGTACGAGCGAGCTTGCAACATTGACTGGCTGCACATTTATGCACGCGTACGCCGTTTAGTGTTGCCAGTACAAATATTTGCCATGAAATCAGTTTGGCACAGCCACCGCGAATGTCGTTATTAGATTTTGAACGATTGAATACATATACACTTTGGCGTTTTGGGTCAATATTGCAAACGGCTGGTCTAAATGCGGAAGATTGAATTACGTTGAGTGTCATGCGATTAACTCATGTTAAATTGTGATAATAATGAAATAATTCGACTGCTCGATTCGATCAGCTGCATATTAGAACGAGTGGCATAATCAACTGCCGTGTACAAGATGTGTCTTGTGTTTCCCGCATCAGAAAACATCGCATGTCAAACAATTTACATACATTTATAGACATGCAGACATATGTATTCCTGAAATTTCAATTTTGCGCTTACATTTAAACCGTATACGTATTGAAGTTTCAGTTTTACGTTGAGCAGCTGTCAAATTCATATGTACAAACAATACAAATCGAGATCGGTGGTTAAATCCAATTTCATATTTATATTAAATTATTTTGAGCTCGAATATAATATTTTTTTAAATTAAAACAGGAGCTGGTAGGGGTAGTAATTTAAAAGCATATTCAATGACACGCGTAACCAAGTGCAAAAAGCAGATAGCCATTATAATTAATATTAACTACAAGCGTTTATTTGCTACCAGTGTCATGGTTTTCAGGTAACAAACAATCCTTTATGATAATGTAAATTAACCGCGCCTAAGCTAAATTAGTATTCAACAAAATCTATGAATTTTGGGGTTTTTTATGACACTTATAATATAAGTATAAAAAATCATTACCCACGCAGCTTTAAAACTTGAATTGAACCTTTATATGGGTGAATGGCGCTTTAGATTTTTTTATCATGCCATTCGCCCATTGTCAATCAGATAGTTACATATTAATATTTTTAATTTAAAAAAAAATTAACATAAAAATTAAATCTATCATACGTGGATTCCTACATTAAATAAATAAATTTAATGTATTTCGTATTAAAAAATATATAGCCAATAATCTTTATACACGGGTTCGAGATAACACAGTTTAGAAAAATAAGCGGTAATATTTTTAAACGGGATTTTCTATTTTAGAACGATTAAATAAAAATACAATATTTAAAAACGTTCCACAAACAATCCGCCCTTTTATAGTAATCCATGTTATAGAACAGTATGTGGGAGAGTCCCTTCTATAGTGCTCTCTTCTGAGCACCGTTATATACAAAACGCTAAATTTTCAAGGTCAAATTACATATATCGAAAATATGTAAAACATTGCTATCCGAAATAAAGTTCAATTCCCTTTGGTTGACTGCAAAATATAACACAGTACTTCAGTGCACGTGAACAAACTAAAAATAGAACAAGGTCATTTACTAAAATATTTGAAAGAAAAAATGTTTGCTGTGCCGATTTCGTTCAATATACAAAATACAATTAAAATATATAACCGTAAATCTTAGCATTATAGAAGGGTTTACCTGTTTCTAAACCCATTCGTCACGGCGGCTCAAAAGCAACCGCGTCGTCCAAAAGGGGTTTATCAGAGATCTAGAGTTTATCGTCAATATATTGATGAATTTGTCATGAATATCTTAACTTTTTTTTTCAAAAAAACCAATTACTCTAAGAATAAAAATAGTTTTACTCGCACTCGGTACCGAATGCGAGCAAGAAAAAACATCGCGCACATGGTAACAGAAGCGAAAATTGTTATTATTATTTTTTAAGGACAATGATTATTTACAATATTTATTCTTTAGACTTTTTAGACAAATACAAATAGTGTGTGACTTGTAGGATTTATATTAAAAGAGATATTTGAGAAAAATAATAAAACTTGGGGTCCCTAATAGACCCTTTCGACACGGCTAGGTTGAGCAAACATTTAAATGTATTAACGATCAACTAGGTGGAAAAAGATTTACCATAACAAACTGTTAAATACACTACCGCGGTTCTATCTAGATTAAACTCAAAATTCATTTTGGAAATCACTATAGCAACAATGGTTAAAGCTCGCAAATGTTGTATTCGTAAATGCAAACAGATTAAATTGTGATATCATCACTTTGGCACATATAATTGATAAATAAGGCGTTAAATGATTAATAACTGGAGAATTAAAAATGAAATAAGTTATGTTTAAAAAAGATATACAACAGATTGTTTTAGATAACGTGAATAATACGGTGTCAGTTAGAGGAAGTAATTATTGAAGTGTGGTTACAGTACCAGGAAGTTTAACTTTAGAAGGCCTTCAATTAGGCAATATTTTTATTTTATTTATTAATAACATACCACAATCTGTTAAATAGTATACCCTTTTGAAGAGAAATGATTCAGTAATACTATTTTCTAAACGAAGGTCTTATTCGGGCGTTTTTGGAAAATGTGCCTCCATTTTTAATATTCCTGGCGATGTTAAACAAGGGCGCGTCGTCCATATGGACATATTGTGCGGTGCACACAGGCGCCAAAAGATTAGGTGCACCGAGAGACACGAATAGGGTAAAAATAAGGTTTTTTTTTATAATATATTTTTTTTTTTATTGTATTAGAGTTAGATAGAGTTTTGCTTACAGGAGCCGGACACTATCGGCGCGCCACTGATGCTAAGTAGCAACAAATAAAAATATATTGCATATAATTTAATATAATTAGAGTATAAATTGATGATTTTAATACTTAATTGTCTTAAAACTTTGCCAATTTAGTGCGACTGTTTATGACGGATAACATATTGCAATGGCTTTTTGCCACTGTACCAAAATCCATTCAAAACATTTCAATGCAGTTTCTCTCAATTTCCATAGAGGCGACGTGTTTCTATTCACGACATGGCATTTGTCCTGCGACCCGGAAAATTGCGCTGACATTGAAAGTTGCCAGCTTTTCAAGCAGACTGCAATTCAACTGTGTGTACATTGCGCCAAATGTCGAATTGACTGCAATGGCAGGAAATGCAAAAAAAAAAAACCATAAATGTTTATTTCTATAACCGATCGAAATAAAATTCACATGAATCCATTTATCAGACGTTGGATCGCAGTTTATTTACTATGGAGCGCGCAGCATAATACGAGAAGTCGATTTTACGAGTAGATTCGTCTCAGGTGATGTTGTGTTTTCATCCCGCGGGGAAAACCATTTTTCCGGTAATGTGCAATCTGGGCGTAGCGAAATCGGAACTATGCCAAAAATCCGGATGGGTTTTCCCACAGGGATAGGCCTCCGTGAGTATCGAAGGCAAACACTCCCCCTTAAGAACCACAACATTTATACAAATGACATTGGCATATTTACATAAGATCGCTAAATTGGGTTTGCGTGTTTGACAATAGACGAAAATATACTATTTTGATATTGAGTACATCATTTGAATGTTAAATAACAAAGAAAAATATAAATAATTAAAAATCGAGCGTGCAGTAAGATGACGAGAACGGGACCGAAATATTAATATTTGATGAGACGAATAATTTCCACCTAAATAACGTCTACAATGGACTCTATTCTCGGATGGTCGCACATTACATTACTGAACACGGCAACGTTAATTAACAACCCAGATCAAAGCAAATTAACTATCATCATAACTATTTCATCGCGAATTTATTAAAATATTATTCGAAATTAAATTCGCAGTTTATAACATTCGAACGTGTCGCTAAGGCAGATCCCTGTTAAAATTTACTGAAATGAGATTTTTCTCGCAAAAGAAAAACGTCGTAAATTTCAATACAAGGGTCAATATAACAGAAAAAAGATGGTCGAGGTGAGGTCGACCGAAAGTTAATAAAGAAATATACAAAGTTTCGGGAGAGATCGAACCATAAGGCGGTCGCCATAAATAAAGATGTCCGGACAAATCCTGCTGCCACTTGACCAAGACCAACGCCCCACAATGGCGATATATCTGCGGATATATTATCTATCTACGATTTTATTCGGCTATACAAAATATATGTCTGCTGTAAAAAAGGGCAATAACACAATCCCGCGCTGCGATAAAGTAAATTCGCAATTCGGCTAGCGGAAATTTAAAACTCCGCATGCAAATAGAAAGGAAACGTATCCACATTACTTTTCAGCAAACCAAACTCGACTCTTCTGAATACGTGTATACAATAAAAAGTATAATATATCCTTATCTACCACAAGAGGCATGCATACAAATATATTTTTAATTAAATTACTCAGTGGTTATATACCAAATGTGATATTATATTATTCTATTTGATATTTTAGGGAGACCCGAAAGAAATCGCGTATTTTTAAGCTGATGTTAGAGTGCAGTTTCTGTCTGGATATGGTGAAAAAATATTGAATATAAGTTTTTTTTTGCTTAGAACTATGGTTTGGCATTATTTATCAGTAAAAAAATGTATATTGTTGTTAAGGGGATCTAGATATTGACGAACAGACATTGTGTGTTGCTTTTTAACGCTACTTTTAAACCCACTAGAGCTATAAAATAAATTAATGGAGTGCTGTGGATGTCAATTTGGGTTTTAAGGGTTCTAATCAGTAAATATAAATCTAAAAGATGCACGTGAATGTGTACAACTTTCTGAATTTGATGATGACATATTGAGATCGCTAGTCAAGTCGGATCTAAGATTCAAATCTTCAAGGTCTTCTTTACATTTGCAACATATCATTAAAGCAAATGGAAAGGAAATCTGAACACCACACGTACTATCTGAAGAGAACAAAAAAGAGCGAAGAAGTGCATGCGGTTCTTTGTTGTCAAGACAAAGAATTCTATCCTTTTTACACCAAATTGTAACTCGAGATTAGAAATGGATCGTATACAATAACATAAGTCGAAAAAGGTAATGGCTTTCTAGACGAGAACAAACTACACGAACGAGAAAATAAAAATCAGATGTCCAAATTTCGTTTAAAAACAAGGGAATAAGTCCTCACCATGATAATCGATATGTCAAAAACAAGTTTTTCAAAAAAGGAATAGGAAAACTACGGAAAAGATGGGAAACAGTCTCTAATAATGATGGAAATTATGTTTTATAATAATATGTAAAAGAAATATGAGAAAAAACATAAACTTTATGAAAAAGGCGCGATTTCTTTCTGGTTCCCCTAATATTGATAAATGTATAAAAATATACTGTCATGAATTTAAAACGAATATATTTTTTTAAAATGAAATAAAAAAATAAAATAAAACACGAGTTTGTGCTATACAATATTTTTATGAAATGATCAAAGAAAAATACGAATATAAAAATTTATGAAAGTGAAAGTAACGATAATCGACAATTACTTTTTCTACTTCGGACATTTAGAGTATGAAAGAAAAATAAATTTAAATTATCTTTATTATTCTATATACACTATGGCTGTGGCGAAAAAATACATAAAACCGACAAGAGCTTGAAAGACACTTTTAAGGGTCGTTAAAATGTCTTCACAAGGATTATTTATCAGAGAAATAATGACACATATTCCACGCACCGATATTACATTTTGCGGTACGCCCTATAAGAATGATCGTATATCATACAAAAGGGCCTCTAAACAAAATGATAGTGAGTATACGATTTTACGAAGCACTTTATGGAATAAAAAAAATATAATCATAGAAATAATGAAGATTTTTTTAAATATATATAGTCGAGGAGGTAAAAACCTTACGAATCTGTATATGATGGTGTCGAGACCCGTGTCAATTTTGATGTCTGATCTTATTCCATACGTGGTAAATAAGTATACCTAATAAATATATACATTTATAGATATTTTTATAAAAAAAAAAATATTTTAAAACTATTTATATTTCACGGGATATATTTTTTTTATCGGAGATGTTTTATTTGTCCTAAATACGCACGAGGAGACATCAGAAAAACAGCAAAAATCGAATTGATGCCGGATAACAAGAGTCGTCCTGATTGCCGCGATGAGCCAACGTCGGCCCGGCCGCAATTAACAATTAGTTCTTCTAGATAGAGGTCCTTCGCTTCCGAAGTGGGTTCCTCTCGCCGGAAATTGGGTTTCCATAATAAAAGTAGGGAATTTTTCATTGTCGGGGCTGACGAGGTGTGCTCGGAAGCGTCGCGGGGTCGGACGCCGAAAAGGCGCCGTAATCATTTCCGACATTATTAGAATTTTGCGAACAAAAACAAAACGCACCGCGCCGAGAGGCTTTCGCTTAATGAACGCTAACCCGCTGCTAAAATTGTTTTCAAACAATGCTTACAAAGCACGGCTTTGAATCACAACGAAGGTTAAATTATGCCCCGTGTACCAACCACCCGCCTGGAATCTTTCTCATTATGTACTCATATCCTGGCTAATACGTATTAGTTTTGAAAGGATCATACGCATCACGGAAAATGAATGGATCAATAAAAGAAAATTTTCATATCCCATATAAAAAAAAATATGATAAAACATTTTCATGGAAAACTGATTCTTGTATTAAAAAAAAAGTATTTTGTCTAAAAATTACTTGTTGACAACCTAATAATAACACTAATTCTGCATCAAATTATATTAAAATCATGTCAAATCATTATCCATATGTGCACATATGAATCAAGATGAAAATATATCAGATTTTTTTAAATTGGAAATGTTTCCCAGATAATGAAATCCCATTTTACAAGCACGCTTTATTTATATTTGCATTTAATAAAAATCTTACATGTCACAAACTTTTGGTATTTGTCTAAAAAAGTCTAAAGAATAAATATTATATAAAATCATTTTTATTTAAAACATTCATTGTCTGCAATTACGAAAAAAAAAATAAAAACAAGAATGACATGTCTTTTCTCGTTCGTATCCGCTACAATGTACCAATTGCAAGTGACACGTACTAATGACACGTAACACAAGAACGCGGCTGTCGAGTGAGTGTGTCATTTAAGCATCATAACGATTAGTATAAAAATCCAAAATATCAAAAAAATTATTAAGCATATAACGAATAACTAATTTATTCTTGGAATAATCCATATTATTTAAAAAAAAATAATCAAGACATTAATTGTTATTGTCGTTGTTTGACACCTTCGGTGACACTGGATTTTTTTTTTAAATTTTATTTGTGTTGGATTGAAATTTATTTTATTTATTTTATAATAATGTATTCAACGCAGGATATATGGCATTAAATTAATTAATTCCAAAGCGCCAAACTACCTACATAAATATTTTAATAAATTATGCGGAGGTTATGGGTCTCTTCCTCTTACATACCCCCAGGCCAGGGTTATAAAGAATTCCCTGAATTTTGTCGGACCCTATCTGATTACTAACGTAGCTCAGTCGCAGTCAACTTCCATTATCCAAATAATATGCATGTAAACTACAAGCCATAACAATGATTAGCATATCACAATATTAGATTGGTTACAGTGACGTAAGGGTAAAATATACTCACGTTAGTAAATTTAATACAGATTTTTTAAAATTGAAAAACGGTGTAAATAAATAAACTAAATTTGCCCAAAAATACTTAACAATACGCTTTGGTATATATTTTTAAATTAAATTTGTTTTCATTAAAGAGTCTGCATGTTAATCATCTTCTGTCTGTATATATTAACCCTTTCAGTGCGGGGCGCATGACGTACATGCGCATACAAATTGTGTCCAGGGTGCGGCCGCATGTCGTACATGCGCGAGATTCAAGAGATTTAAAACTTTAACTTGTCGTTACATGTAAACTAGACCGAGTTAAGTAATAAGGTTTGTTTTAAAAATCAGCTAATAAACACAGCTATTAATAAATATACAACATATCACAAGAAATTTATAGGAACCATGTAATATGTAAATATGAATAGTAACGATTCAAATCGCACGTAGTGTCTCATTCAAATCTCCGCAGTTGTATCGGTGAAGTATCTCGGCTCAGGGGTTGTTAACCGCTTCACGCTCGCGCTCGTACCGGTGCGGGAAAAGTGTCCACGTCGTTACGCCCGCGCTCGCACCGGTACGAGCGTTCACTTTTCGTTTTTGCCGCTTTCGCATATGTTCGATGTTTACGCATATACAAAAAAAAGGGTCGGCTTCCAGCTGTATTTATCAATGACTCTGATACACCACACGTCTTACAGCTATAATACGAAATACCTCTGCTATATATTTTACTTAAAAAAATGTTAATCTAATTACAACAGTTTTTTCCATTTTTGTGAAAAAAACCCGAGCGTGAAGTGGTTAAGGGTGTTCCACGTACATTATGTTCCGCATAAACGTGTACGGATGTAAGGGTATAAGAAAATTGCATTTCGCATTTATGATTTTGATTCGCATTCCCATTTTTTTCTCACTTAATCTCTGTTTGAGCAATTGATATTTCGTTCGATTTATTATTACGAAAATAAAGCGAATCGAGTTTATTTTTTTAGTTGAGATGGAGAACATATCTAATCAAGCATGTTTGCTGCATCTCTTCTAGGAAAAATGGTCTAATATAGCGGTAAACGGTGAATACAAATTTACCTCGCCAAAAAAATAATTTGGTCCAAATGGCGCCGCACTCAGATGCAGATTCGTGTTTAGACCCGCCGCATTGAAAGGGTTAAATGCTGCATTTCAGAGATACTTGATTGTCAATCTTTATTAACCTAGATTTGTTTTATTCCTCTGATGCTATTTTGTTTGTTTTCACAACAAACTTGGTTATTCATCTCTAATTTAAAAATATCTTATTTTATTATCTTGGTATTTCTATATAAAGTTCTGGGAATTTTTGAGCACGGTCAAAATTAGGGTCGACTTTTAGCAGTTGTGACATTTTTAGCCCTTCTTTAATTGTTTTAGCCCCGAGTGGTAATTCTTCTACATTCTTGGTGCCTTTAGCATCCGACTTAATGTTTACCAAAGCAATTAAATTATATCTTCGTCATCTAGCGTCTGAAATTAGTTAAAATCTGTACGTATGCTATCATAAAAAAAACATTATTAATAATATTGGTACATTTCATGAATCGTTAATATCGGTGAGCGAATAATTAATGGTATTATTTAAGAAAGATATTTTTTTAATACATCCAAATATATATTTTGGATAGGTTTTTTATACAAAAAATCACTAAATTAGAAAAAAAAATAATTCAACAAATAAAACATTCCATAATAATTACTAAAACAAAAAATAGTAATAAAGTATTAATATATACGAATTAATTATTTATAAAAACAATCAGACGTAATTATAAATATATTATTTTATAATTATCTGAACTGTGTAAATATTGAATCGGGCAATATTTTTTTTATAAATTTGAATATAATCTTGGAATACGTCCATACGTTTTGCGACCATCGCTAATAATTGCAAATAAGCTCGGAGACTAAGCTGCTTATTATTTTTAATAGAGCTTCGAGCAGTGAGTGTTTTTGAGAGATAAATAACGAACTGCCTAATAAGTGCTTCCCACGGAAAATATCCGTCGTCCCTTTATTGTTATCATTTAAGTGGAAAAACATGCTAACGATGAAAAAGCACTAAATATAATATCGGATTACTGAAACGGGATGAGGCTGAAAAATTCAAGCTACATCTATTCCACAGTGAAAATAAACAAACTTCACTGTCTCGACTTTAACCTAACATTAAAGTATACGAGCAACAATTAGGAAAAAAAACCGGATAGGGCTATTCATTAACATTTTTAATATATACAAAGTAAAACACATTACTTTTAAAGTGTTCAATTAAATCTTATGTAGGATTTATAGTGAGAGATTTGTTTTAAACGATCGACTCATTGAGTCTGTTAATCGCGTGTAATAAAAAAATGGGTAACTCTCCGCCAAGTGCAAAGAAGCTGAAATAATTTATATAACCGATGATGCAGCTTTAAATGTATATCTATCACGGGCACGATATCACTAAATCACTAGGGGCGGCAATAAATTCTGATTGGGTGATTGCTATGGACAGTGGCGGCTCGCTCTCCCTTACGGCATATGTACACATACGAACATATATTCGGAACGAATAGTGCAAATTGAATTGTAATTGCCACGGAGCAATTAGCAAATTTGCCGGTGCGAGGATCATCAGAACGTTTCGTTAACCAAGTGTAGAAACCAATTGCAGTAATGGATAATTTTCCAGAATTATGCCCCGCAGCGGCTGTACATGCAATTGAAATTGATATATATTAAACATGGTTTATCTTTTGATATATAGGGTACCGACACAAATGTCAGAATGTTAAATAAAAAGCCAAATTTAAAAAAATACATTATCAATATATTACTATATTAATTATGCATTCTCCCTTGGTTGTTTCAATACAACTTTCTTCGATCTTTCTAGTAATTTTAATCTAGTCGTGCCGATGGGGTATATTGAGTATCCTGTTTTTGATTTTTCTCACATAATTATTTTAATATAAATCCTATACGTCACAAACTATTTTGTATTTGTATAAAGAAGTGTAAAAAATAAATAAAAATATGTTTTTTCATTCGCATTCGGTACGATGTGCGAGTGAAACGTGCGAGTGACACGTGCTGCAAGAGTCTGCGGCGAGACATCGCCGAGAACGTTGTCGTTTAAGCCTCATTAGTTTAGTTAAAAAACTAAAATATCGACCAAATTATGAAGCACATCATGAATAACCATTTTCATTCTTATTAATCCGTTTTAAAAAAAATGTTTGTGAAGAATTCATCAATATCTTGACTTGAAATGCTAGGGATATCTGAGATACCCCCTCCGGACGACGCGGTTGTTTTTGAGACACCATGACGGATAGGTTCATATGCCATTTGGATAATTTTTTTTTAATTTGGATGAAAAATAGATATTGAGACCCGTTTTCATTTCTTGTCGGATAAAAAGTGCCGTAATAAACTGAATCAGGGATGGCCAAATGGCTTCAAGATTTTGTGTTGCCCTTTCGAGGTTTCCAACATTCTATATATTTTGCATTTCATTATTTATAAACTAAAAATAAATTATGTCCACGTAAATTATTAAAAAAATATTGCACATATTAATAATTTTGTGAGACGAAATTATTACCTGGGTGTCCCAAATCGGGAAGAGTCGCGGTGATTTTGGAAATTAGGAAAAAAAATTGCAGGGTGAAAATAAATTGATTATTTAATGTTATCAGAATTTAAAAGCTTTTGTTACTAAATTTAAGCTTTATGAAAAACGTCTGCTGATAAAAAATACTATTCATTTCAAACTATTAATTGACTTTAATCGTTGAAGGAAATTTTTACAATTTTCTTAACTCTATTTGAAGTAAAGGTCAAATCTACTTCTCCAATAAAATAATAAGGCTTATAGATTTGTAATCACGCATTAACAAATTATGAAAGCTATGTTCAAAGAGAATGAAAAACTCGAAATGCCGAAACAAGTTGACGGATGAAAACTAGATTAATCAACTGCGTTATGCAACGTCCAAATTACCAGAATCAAAAAATAAAAAAAACATTTTTTTTATTTATTTTAGAAAGTAACACAATATATCGATTGTAAGTTGTTTATTTATTTCAATATAAAAACGTCAAATTATTATTAATTTAAAAATATTTATATATGTGGCTCATTAAAGACTTTATTGACCCAATGATTTTAGTTGAACATTCGTATACTAAATAAATGGTAATCCGATGGAGCAAGATCAGATGAATATGATGGATAAATAAGTTTATTCGATTCGTATTCCATTCATTTATCCCGAGAATTTTTTGCTTTATTAGCTTTCGCATTAACGTGATGAATATTAAATATTCTAGTTCTTTTTCCAAGACTTTTTTTTACCGATTGGTTTAGTTTCGGCGTTGCCCGAGGTACCTGCATTTTAGAAAATCACTGTTTTGCGACATTGGTCCGAGTACATAACCCACTTCTTATCCCTGTCACAAGATGTCCAAGAACTGTTGATACATTCAAATCTGTACAGACCGTTACTTTCATTATTTAAATAATGGGGTATCCACACACTTTGTTTATGAATCTAGCCAATCATTTTTAAATGTTCTTGCATCCTAGCCTAAGAGATCGGACTATATCTACTATTTGTAAAATAGATTATATTGAATTTGCTTTAACTTTAATTCCCATTTCGAGGTTTACTTTGAAGTCAAAATATCAATTTCGAAATTGTTTAAAACCATTTCTGACTGACGAATAGTCAATATGTCCCAATAAATATCACATTCGTTTTGTCGCAATCGTTGTATCAGTTATTTTTATGGAATTCGAATAGCATGCATTTTAAATAAAAATTGCTTTTCCGATAAAAATTCTTTCATTTGAAATAGGATATTTGTGCTTTAGAGTCCATCAACCAATTGTAAAAAATATGTATAAACAGATCGACATCCAAAACACAACAAGCTGTATTTCAACATTCTATAATATAAAATTTTATTTTAAAATATAAAGTATGACGAGTAGATCCATAAAGTTTAATGTACAAAATAACAGTTGACGTTGATTGACATTGCCATATTTAAAGCCATTCATCAAAATATGAATATGCTATATAAAAAAACAATATTAGCTAGACAGCCAATGCCTTAAAAATATTAAAATTAAATAAGTTCCGTAGAAAAATGATACGGACTCGTCCAACTTGAAACCAAAAACGAGTTTCATTCCAAATCGCTGTTGATCCTCTGGGTCAAAGCGAGCGTGACTCGACAGCCTCTTATTTCAATATGAATATCATTATTCAGAAGTTTCGCATTCTGCATAAATATTCTATAAATAGACGATCAGTTTTTTTGTCAAAATTAGAACAGTGCCAAAAATTCCCAGGGGGATTCTGATTATTTTATTTTAAGGTCTAACCAAACGGAACCTGGAGAAGGGGCATTTGTTTAGTTCGACGAGCATTAATCATTCACAGTCCCTCGGGTTTGAGATCTGCCTGTTGCATAATATATATGCGAATACAGAGGAGGTGACAGGGTGAAATGGTCACGAAGGGTGTGGCGGTGTAGAGGCAGTGGGTGAGGATAAATAAATTAGAGCAAATATTAATATTTCAACAGTCAACTGAAGGAATGTTGCGGTTTTGTGCGTTAATTTCTGAAAGTCGATTCAGTAGATTCCACCTCCGAAAAAGACGCTAGAGTTCATTATAAAAAATATATGTACGTATTCGTAATTGATTTCATTCATGAAATAATGTAGGTTGAAAAACGGCACAATGACTTAAAAAAATCCATCATGTATTCGACAGCGTTATTGCATTTCCTCAACGATGAAAAATGGGAAAAGTAATTGCTTTTCAAATAGCCATGAGAACCAATAACTCATCTACATCTTCATAATGGATTCAGCCCCACCCATACACGATCGTTACATTTAAAATTTGATTATTCGAAAATAGAACCGTATAAAATACAACGACAACGAGTATATTATTTAATATAAAAAATAGGTCGAGGTATAAAATTTGAAAATATTCCAGTCAGAGCATTCGGCGCTATCCACGTCTCCATCTATGACACTATCTCGGAGTTTTTTTTTATTCTACAATTTCAGCTCGGGTGTAAACACAGAAGATAAAAGGCACAGTGTTCGCTATTTCAATTTTTTACAGATTTTAAAAATGTGTTAGTGCGGGGCATTGGGTCGCACAAGTTTGGCGATAGACAGATAGGTTCAATCCATATCCATTCGTGTGTAATCGTGCCGATAGTGGTACAACAGAACCCACAGAATGAGGACATCTGATTGACAATAAACAATCAATCTATAATCGTGTGAGACCATTCGATCCATTGAATGATTAATGGCAATGAAAGACGAATTTGGAACTATTACAGATCAAAAATATATTTTAACCCGAGGTAAATGAGGTATGATAAAAAATAAAAAGCACACGTAAATCAAATAGATTACGTTTGATATATTAGAAAATTATACTACATATATAAGTTCATACAAAAATGAGTGTAATTTTAAAGCATTGAGCACTCAAAAGAACTTATATACATAATTATGTATAATTTGATATTTTAATTCGATATTCTTTCTATATATGACAAATCAAAATCAAATAAAACGGAAAATAGCGTCATTATTCGGTTTAGAAGCGGGCGAATAAAGTTTTTTGTTAGCATATATATTGACATATAACCAAGCCTTTGAACGGGAGCTGAAAATTGGAAAACCGAAAATAACGGGTATATTTGTTGGAACGAAAACCAGAGCTGAACCGAAAAAAATGCAAGAACCAAAGAAAAGTTGTATGCTGTCGATGTAAGCCAATTGAGTTGTCTTTTTAAGGAAAATATTGGGAGAAAAATAAAAATGCATATCCTCAATTATAACAAATTGCAATCGTGATTTTAGAATATCCAAATTTTTTCTGTGAAACAATAGAAAACGTTTAAATGAAATTGCAGTAGAAGATATTTTAATAATTAGACGTAACACTCATGTTTTTCAATTATAAATAAGTATACCCAAGAATCCTGCACACTTCAACCAGGAATATATCAATTTGTATAGTTTAATAAATTTAAATTATTACAAACTTTAAAGCATTAAAAAAAAATCAGAAACTAATCCGAAAAGCAAAATAATTGTTATTTTTTCGAAATGAAAACTGGAGAGCGATTTTTATTGAACTACAATTGAAATGATTGAAGCTTGTTTTTAACAATTACGACGTCTTTTATACCTTTGATTGACTACGAGCCGCTTGAAAATATGATGAATTAAATAAGGTATTTTCAAAAATATAAACTAACCAATCAAAAAGCAAGCGTATAAAATTAAATATAAAGCATTTCATCATAGCCAATCACAAAAAAATATTACGAATTAATGAAATTCACCCGCAAATTGGCTCGATCTAATAAAGAGTTAATCGTAATTGGAACAGGTGTATCATGATAAATCTGTTTTTAATTATATTTTCATAAAAATAAATGATAGAGTCACAATAAATCCATTTATTTAATTAAAATAGTTTTTCTTTATGGAATAACTATTTTTATTCTTAAAATAATTCATTTTTCTCGAAGTGCTTGGATATATTTTCCATTATAAATAGACCCCCTTCGGCCGACGCGATTGGTTTCGAGCTGCCCTCTATTTATGAAAGAAAATAGTGGTGGTGTTTACCGAAATTGATTTCCAACATTTTATTAAAAAACCGTGTTATTTTTAAATCACAAAAACGTGTATTTCAGACAACTGTAACCGTAACTTTCAAACGGAATATAAAGTTATTTTTCTAAAAAATATATTTACATATATTTTTATTTATAATAAAAATGTTTAGATTAATCCATTCATAAAAATTTAAAGAGCAAATTTTTGCAAGTCAAATCAGCAGCATAATTCAAAAAAATATAAATAAATTATCATTCGATTGTTTTCGTAATAAATCGTTTGTAATAAAAATTCGCAAAAGGATAAACAAATAAATTAAATTATTCATCTTTGGTACATGTACCATTAGATTTGGCTTTTGTTGCGTGATCGCCAAATGTGTCCTGACACTATATGGGTCAATAGGACAAAATGCCGTCCCTCCCCAACATTTATTATTAAAACTAGTCGGGTATGTATGGCGGTATTGTATTGGGATTGGCATTGAGCCAATATCTCTCATACATATTCTGATGTTTTCCCATGGGATAATCAAATGGGTGCACTAGTTTACCCACATTCACAATGAAATATTTAAAAAGTTTTTACCAAAGAATACAGAATACCATATACCTTAAACGCTCAGAGCAATTTAGTGAGAAGTCGAACAGCTTACCTGAAAAAAATAAAAAAAAAATATCATTAGTTTTCATATATAAATGTCGATTAAATACACAATCTGACATGGTCTGTTAAAATATGGACGGTTTATCAATGCTAAAATATGCTAAGAATTTATGTAAATTAATTTGTATTCAAGAGATGGGATTAGTTGAATTTCTGTACGGTGCTTGATACAAAATAAATATTGAAATCAAGAGACAATGTAGTGAATATTGGTCGAATGAGACAGCTTGTCTATCTACATTTGTTAAGCACACATTGAAATCACCACGGTATTAGAAATATGCAAAGCATATTGTGATAGTTTTGATCAAATTTAATGTGGGAAGCTCAATTTAAATTTGAATAAATAATTATAGAAGAAAAATGATCATTAAATATAAATTATACAGAGTAATTAATCATATAAAATGTGAAAAAATAAAGTTTCAGTAATTAGCAATGAAACGATGTGCTTTTTATAGTGCAGCAGGTGTACTTAATGTATTCATAGCGTTTTTACATAATTATGCAATTAAAATATTTTAATTAATTCACATTTATGCAATAGTCACTTTTAAAAATAAGTGAACAATCATTTAAATTAATAATAAATTGATATATCTAGAGAAGATGAACGATCAAAAAGATAAACGGTTAAATCATAGTTATAATTGTGATTTTCGCAAAAAAAATTGATTCAATTAATTTATTATTTTCTAGAACATACTAGACACATTATTTCCTCCCGAACAAAGGAAATAATAATACAGCTAAAAATATTTATTTTCAGATGATGCTTTATATTACAGAACTCGTATCATAAATATAATTCAGGGGGTGCGTGGACATGACAATATAAACAATATAAGATCATGTCAGTGTATCGCGTTACGTTTTCCAGTACAATATAGGTAGACACAAAGGCTAACAACTATAGTAGATTCAAAGTAAGATATGGCGGTGGGTGGGGAACGGGGGCTCCCTAAAAATGTGAGATACATAAAGAAAATAAATACAATGGCCTCCGCGTTCACCTCCATTACATCCTTTTACGCTCTTTCTGTCTTATCTGTTCACGCCGAACAAAGCTACTGCCGCTGGATGGATACGAACAGTGTGGACCTTTCTCAGATACTATCGCCGAAATGGACGTGCTAAATTCTGCTAACTTTCTACCCCGAATAACGCATAATATATTAGGTGTAGTTGGAAAAATTATCTGGAGTATAAACATGATATAACAATCAGCATCTGTAAAATATTAAGACCGAACACAATAGCTCCGACATTACTCGACGAATTTATATTTTTAATTAAATGAATTTATCTTATAAAGGAAATTGATAGTTAAGACAGTTTCACATGAAAAATATGGGAGAAAAGCCACGAGAAATATTTGTGTTATTTATGGTGACTATCGATGAATAATCTAATAAGATTGACATGATATAATAATATAGAAAAAAATCTAAGTGTCCCTGGATCCCGCGCGATTTTTCTGATCACAACAAGATGAAACGTTTTAACATTTGCAGATTATTACAAGAAAAAAAGCAATACCGCCTGTTTCTTCGAGATTTAATTATCGAAGATGAGAAGTGGATTTTTTACTCGAACGTTACGAAGATAAAACAGTGGTTAACCCCTGGACCAAAAACAATTTCAACCCGAAAAAACAAATTGTTATCTGTGGGAAAAATGTATTATGAATTGTTAAAATATGTCCAAATGGTCCATGTGGCTGAGTTAACGCGACAAAAAATACTTTATATAATACTTTAGATTAATATCTTTTCCGGTCAATGGAATATTAAATATTATTAAGACAAAAAAATTAAAACAGAGACAGAGGTAGAATCTGCACTTTCCGAATATTTTGATTCAAAACCACGAAAATTTTATTAAAAAGTGATTAATGATTTAATTAATAGTTGGCAAAAAGTCAAAGATAATAATAAAATTTTCATGCGGGTAATTTGTTAATAGAAATTGCTGTTTTGTTTACTTTTTTTGGATAAAAATATAATTTTATTTTCAGGTTATAAAATCGCATGTCGATTATTAGAGACACGTATTTTAGCATCTATTTTTTTAAAAAAATAGCGTTTAAAATGACATATTTTAGCATCTATTTCGCGTTTATTTCTTAATTACGAATTTGAAGTTAAAAAGTTAATTTATACATAATTTTTTAAACGATATACAATATATTGATATAAAAACATTTGAAATTAAATAGAAATACAAGAATACACCGATTAAAAATTATATGATAATTAAAATTTATTAAAGTTTATCATCGAGCATGATTCTATTGATGATTGTTTTAATCTAGTACGTCGATCGTTAACAATTAAATTGTACGTACTAAAAAACTGTTCTGCGTCAACACTATTTGCACGACACCAAATTGATTGAAGCATTGCCGAATTCTTCATGTTTCATCTTTATTGCAAGTAAAAGTTGAAGAGTAACAACTTTTATTTGCGATAAATTATTAAAAAAATGTGAAACGTGAAATGTGATTTAAAGGGGTTAAACATTGAGTGGTTGTTAATGTTGTAAACAAAGGTAAGTTTCTTATTACCGATATTGTTTCATCAATTTGGGAATTAAATCTACTTCCAGCTACATGCGGGTTGAACAGATGATTTAAAGTTTCATAAAACACATTCGTTTCATTCATATTTAAATGTGACTCGAGTTTTAATAAACTTACAGGAAACCGACTTAGGAATATCTATTAATTCTAGTTTGGTGTGTTCGTCTGTTTCAAGAAGTAACTTCTGGGTTTATATAGGCAAAATGCCACCTATGTTATAACCGAGAGATCGATATATAGACAATTTCGCATCTATTCGCAATTTTCAAAATTTCGCAATTATATCGCATTTATCGCTTTTATCGCTTCTATGTCGCATTTATCGCAAAATGCGATAATCACGTATCTCTATCGATTATCATACTCATATTCGTCATATTATGCCTTACGACTTAGAGAAGGGATGGAGAGCAGCACAGCCATTTCGCGATCTCAAAGAACTTTTTGGCGAAGGAATAATCAGCGAAAGTCGATGCACGGAATGGTTTGCGCGTTTCAGATTTGACTACACTAGCTTGGAAAATAAGCCAGGAAGATATCAACTATCGGATTCGACGGTCAGTTTTCGATAACCAGGCACTTTTGGCCCGTGGAAGAGGACGAAAGCTTGACAACTCGAATGCTGGCCAAAGACTTCAATGTGGACCATTGAGAGGTCGTTTGTCGTCTCAAAGATATGGAAAGTGGCTGGATGGTTCCCTCACGAACTCTCCGACAATACCAAGTACCCAATATATATTTAAATGAATAGTTGAAAATTGGTTGATAAGTTTTATTGATAAAATATGACATTACATCTGTTTTTCATCATAACTTAATCTTTAATTTTTATACAGCGACAGTATATTTTTTATACGGCACGTATCTATCAGATTATCATTATATAAGTACTTTTTTTTTATATATTTTTAACAAGCGAAAGAATATCAAATTACTGTCGGGTCGGAAAGCAAAAAAATATCTGGTTCTGCATATTGATATTATCCCGTCAATTGGCTCGAGAGAATCGCCTCGGCGAAAACCTAGTCGACTATAAATGACAGCGGATATAATTTGTTACATTAATTCATCGACGAGCGGTTATTGGAAAATTGTCATTACAACTCGCTATTATGTAAGTCGCCAGAGACAGATGGTTCTGACAGATGTGTTGAAAATTTATTACAACCACTGTAAAATAATTTTTAAAACGCAAAGAATGGAAAATTCAGACGTGTCATCTGAAATAAAACTATAAATCATGCGGCTTTATTCTACGAAACACTGCGGCTCGCGTTGCGGCGTGAATTGCAGTATAGTCGATGGTACAAGTTTCCGGGGAAAGGCTATTGCGGTGTTAGAAATCCGCATAAGCTCTCCAGAAAAACAAAGTTTTGTTGAAAAGTTCAATTTCTTATTCGATGATTTAAAATGAAAAAAAAAACACGATCAAATCAGGAATAAAATTGTAATAATTAAGACAAATAGCCAACAGACGATTGCCCTCGGTCTTGCCCTTGTATTGTCTTCCATACAGAGCACAGTCTCCCAAGACAAAATTGCTTCAGCGACTATTCTAAAGAGGGCACCGTGGGGTGAGTAGCCGTCTGCGGCTGAAATCAGTCTCTCATGCTATGGTTAGAACAAAAGACCGGAATGAATAGTACTGCGAATAATACAGTGCGGCTCGTGCAGCGCGCTCGGAAAAACTTTTTTCCCTTCCAACTTAAAATGTCAACGCAGATGAGAGTCAGCTGGCATTGAGACACCGGCTATATTAATATTTTTAAAATACGAGAAACATCGTCCAATGAAAGAATTATTATGTACATTAAAAATTAAACAAGAATCTTTCGTAAGAGATATACAACGGACGGGCATTGTCTTGGAATTGGCCGAAAAAAATATAATTACCCGAAAACAATAGAAGAAAGAAAATACGGATACTCACTGAGAAAAGTTAATTGCACGAATGTACTTGGCGAACTTTTTATTATATCATCCCTGTTTTTGGGGAAACATTTTCAAAAGGGTGACATGAATTAAACATAAATGTCTATTTTTATGAGGATAATTTAAAAATTATTTATGGAAAATCCAAGGTATATAGAACGCGGAATTTATCTTGATATCGTTAGTTATATTGGTTTTTTCCATGTTTGTTGTCTGTTGAGAAGATTTCATGTGCATTTCCTTCTTGCATCTTTAGAATCTTTATGAAATCTTTATATGAATGATTGGCGGTTTGGAATTTTTCTATTATGCCATTCATTTATCGTAGTCGAATAAATAAGTAAATAAATGTGCAGTTTATAAAATTTATTTGGCGATTTAATACCTTTGAAAAAAAACAGAAAATGTGTAAAGAGTTTTTGGCTAAAAACAACAATACCAAGATGATCCAACCTTCATATTCGGCCTGACTATGGGTATTTTTGGCTAAAAATAATGCCTCGACTGCCGACTTGCGGGTTCTTACTATTCCCGAAGATAAAAAAAGCTTAAAACTACGACGTTTTTTAATATTCAGGAGAATGTGTAATGAGAAAAACATTAGTAAACCGAACCGAACCCCAATCGAGGAAAAAAGAGAAAAAACATTACGGCAACAGAAGCGAATATCATTGTGGTTTTTTTTTCGCAGTTGCAGACAATAAAGGAGAATGATTGAAATATTTATTCTTTATACTTTTATAGACAAATCTATATTCAAATAAATATATTAAAAGAGTTATTCGAGAAAAATAAAAAAACTCGAGGTTCCCAATAGACCCCATCGGCACGGCTCGGTAAAATTGCCTATCAGAAGATGATGTATTCGATGAGGACTACGTCCAAGATATAAAACCTTCAATATTATTAAATAACTCTTTATTGGATTTTTTTTAGATACGCATTGTAATAGCAATACAGATGAATTGAGATGAAGTTATAGGGTCTCCATAATATCGCAGGCAAATAATATTCCACATAGTTTGTAGATATTATATTTCCGGAATCCCGTGATACGACGACGGCGAAAGAATTCAATAAGGCGAAGGATCAATATGAGATACGTACCTTATTACGTTAATGTAGAACAAGATGATAGATGTTCCATTAGTGTTCGGGACGAATGCCGATGTTTGCTTTTACACTGAATGAAATATGTAAGGGAAAATCGACGACGCGAAAAAATATATATGGAAACAATCAGCATTCAATTGAATTTCCCAAATAAAAGCAGTATTTGCATTAAAATGATGTGTTTAAAAATAAATTATGGTTGCTGCAACAACATGGAACCATATCGCATGTGTTATTTCAGTAAGCGAGACTGTTTACCGACGAGATCGCTGTTTGCCCAGACCGTGTAGGCAGCCTTGGAGTATGAATAAAAAAAGAATAAATAAACATGTTTTCCTTCGAGGGGGGGCCCTTCAAGAGTACTATGAACAAAAAAAACGTACATTTTTCACTGACATCAATAAAAATTCGCGGAATAGAGTTTTGGCGAAAATTTTGGCATGGGGCCATATATCAGGGCGAATATCCACAAGGATGTTAGGCGCAATTCGGAGTAGTACGTTTATTCAACATATAAATTGGATTTTATAAGATATATGTATCTGATTTAACGGTTTTCAATTATATATATACATATAAGTTAACATTGTATTAAATATAAAGAAGATTTTTTTGGTAGAATATAATTCATAACTAGAAAAAAATGAGAAAAATATCAATGAGTCGGGTGGTTGGCGAGACGAATAAATCAGTGCTAGACACGTGAAATTTTGAAATGATACCCAAAGGAATAAGAGAGATAAAAGAAAAGAGAAAATATCGCTGAAAAGAAAAATAATTTAAAAAATATATTTGTTGTACATATTCGCGAATATAAAAAGAACAAAATGCAATCATTAAATTTTATTTGGCGTTATTAAATTTATTTTAATATAACACGCGAATTTTTCGCACCTACAATTTCAAAGCAGAGCGGCAGATAGCATATTTGATATCCTCACAGTAAACACGGCAGAGCGAGGAATTTAGATATGTGTTTTCGGTGGTGGAACATTTCGGGGTGAACCGCTCAGTTTATTCAAGTCGGGCTTCGGCTTAATGAACCATACCGTTCCAAGACATGAAACACCCCGGGGAATATAGATCGTAATTATTAAAAATGTAATTTTCAGCCACTAAATTCGTCGGCTAATTGGCTGAAGAAATCACTCTCCCCATGCCCGCCTCGTTTCGCCCCTATCCGTCCGAGAAATACTTCAAAATATGCCCCGAACAAATTTCTGACGGGCGAAGAATCCACGGCGGAATGTTTTTATTAGTCTATTATTAATTAACTCGTATAGAAATATTTTTAATATATTTCGGTTTAAAACGGTATCTCGCCTTTTCCCGGTCGAGCTTTTTTATATTTACTCGGTGTGTTTTCATTTCGTAGCAGTTATTCATGTTCGCAATGTAATGAATTGATGGTTCAATAAATTTAGTCGGTCAGTGGTGTGGCTACGCTGTCTACAACAAACAGTTCTGAAAATGCTTTTGTTGGTCGAAACCACTATTCCAATTTAATATATTGTGTGTAAAATATTATTGATCCAAAAGGGATATAAATTCAACAATAAAATGTCAGCGAACATTTTGTGACAAAAAATTCAAACAGATACATGTAAATAAATTCCACAAATATTAATATCGCTAATATG
>JAGXCT010034808.1:68544-101512 GCA_022495035.1 Philopotamus ludificatus
AAATTTAAATATTTGAGTGGATTTCAATGCTCGTTACTGCATGCAGATTTTAACTTACGACTGTATAGTTAGACTATTGTTTATGAAATTTAAAATTATTCAAATAACATAAGCGCCATGATTACATAGTGAGTTTGGCATGATTTAATTAGGATGTCAGTTAAATATATCCCCACTATGGTAACAATCGTAACCCAATATTATTTAGGCGTTTACACAATTTCCAGCGTTTGGCATCTATCTCCTCCCGCTACACAAATAGAATATACGGGGAAGCCGAAGTGGAACAACTTATTTGCCAGACAATCGAGTTAGGGCGCGGAGTCGGATATTACATTTGGCGAGTTGTAGGATGCAATTTGATAGTCACAATGGCAAAGTGCCTAACAATTAGTCACGCGACGGTCTTATAGCAATCTTATCCCGCGGCGAGCAAAGTGCATTTGCGCTAGACTGCGCGAAAGTGCACGTAACGAGGTTAGTTTCAGCAGTTTCTTCCGTCATTTTCACATGGGAGAAACCACTTGGGAATCGCTTTCGAAGCGATCAATGTCCGTCCAGAAATATGAATGGCCCCCCGTGATATCGCGAGATTCCACTGCGTAGATACATTTTTATTAATAATAATAATAATTTATGGAAGATATATATTTTTTTCTTAGCGATGCGGAGGGAGGGTAAATAATGATAGTGCCAGTTAGTGAAGAAAAGTTTCGGTAGGGTTGCGAAAGAGTTTATACGAAATCTTTCCGTTAACATATTGCCTTCTTAATATTTCTTATCCTAAATTCACTTTAGTTTTGTCATTCGGCGCTAAAAGGGGGATATAAAATCGCGAAAAGTTATTTTCGGCGTGAAAATACATCCAATCTTTTCATTTTCTATGGCAACTAATCCATTAAAAACAATTTTAACTTAATATTTTAATATAATTCAATTATAAAAATTAAAAATGTAGCCAAAGACCCCGCGCAGGGTTTGATTCCTTTACTCGTTACGCCATTACGCGTCCATGAATTTCGCAAGACATTTCAATTAGTCCCCTAATTTTTTTGCCGAAGATTCCTTAGTGTAATTCCAGCTGGTGTCTTGTTAATATCCGTCGGTCCCGTCCAATTTGTGAAGGATTTTATTGAGCGTCGCGATCTGGGTCAGCTAGGCGAAGGACAGTGCGGACGAGCTCCGACACTACTTTCTCCTCGATTTTGTACTTTCTCCATTATCGGGCGACGCGGGGGTGGATTGAGACACGATTAATTATAGCGCAACTCGTGTTTGTCCAATGATAATCATCCGGCGATAGTGAGTCGACGCCAAAGTCAAAGTCACAGCCATGAACTTCAACTTTATTAAATTGGGGTGAGTGACGCTCAGACTTTGTTATGGATTTTCTATAAAATACTCGGAATATTTCTTATGTGTAGCGTAGATTTTGCCGCTGTGAGATAGTATTTAATCGCTTTCTCTTTAGAAATTCAGTCTGAGCCACTCTATATGAATCCATCTACTTGATGTGACCTTGGTTCTGGATACAAATAGACATAATTTATTTGACTAGGGTATTAAATTTTTTTATCTCGGTTAAACAATTTTTTCAACAGTTAATTAAAAATCCGTATCTTCACCGCAAAGAAATAAAATTATTGTACATGCATAAATAAAAATTACAAGAAAATATTTTCGTGAGAATTTTTTAAATCATTGTCACGTTACAAAAAATATACTTATTTCGATTAAAAAAAATAAAGACATAGTTCGATCAAAACACGTCATATTTTTACGTTGGCAATTTCTACGTTGATTTAAAATAAATCAGTAATTTTGGGGAGTAAACATTACATGTTTCATTTATGATACATATTATAAGCTGGCGCGTACGGTTGTGCAAATAAGCTTTGTAAAAAAAGAAAAAATACGTCCTGAACTGACGAGCGAGGGCGAAAGAGAAAATATCCTATATCGAAAGACAGGGAGGAGAATAGGAAAACGTAGCGGCGCGTGGCAAACTCCATCTTTGTGTTGAATAAAAGAAGTCGGCTTAGGAAAATTTGTTGGGCGGGCTCTTGTCGGACTGCTGGATTTCCATCTGAATGGAAAGTAATAAAATGCGAAAAAAGGCTTCTTGTCGAACGATCCACTAGAAAAATTACGCCTTGTCCAAGGTGGCAGAGCGATATTAATTCCACACTCGGCTGAACGTAAATATTTTTACAAGTGTCAACCGACAAAGGGATGGCCGTTTCTCGAGACCGAGAGCAAAAGCGCTGACGCTTTGTTGAGAAAAATCGTATTATTTTTCCTGAAAAAGGAGTAATAATTTGCCATTAATAGCGACAAGAGTTTCCGTTTATACTCACTGAATGAGGTATGGTCAACTGGAATAAGACGATATAAATGTACGTATATGCTATACGGCAACAAGGGTTTCATTGTATCAAAACTTGAAACACAGCATGATACCGAAGTTAATGGATAGTATAAGATCGGATACAGGCATCGGGGTTAAAACCGCATGCTGTTAAATATACGAAGATGTGACCGAACAAGATTATCAATACAAATTCGCATTAATGTCGAATAAAAAAAAATACATTTCTATTTTATATTAATATCCGTATATAGAAATTGATAAGACGCGGAGATGAAAAAGCTCTTCATGTCATTTTCGCCGTATGAGTTATGACAGATTTCCTGATAGGATATAGCCGTATACATATTTATATAAATGTAAATTCACCATGGTAAAAAAACCAATAATAAGAAAAAATAGTTTTTACAAAAATAAAATATTTCGTTTGATATAAATAATAATAATCGCATAATTCGTAACAATATCAATACTGTTCAGAGATGTTATTAAAAAACAATACAATGTATTTGATGTAATGAAATACTTTATATTTTTTAGCAAACTGTTCGGATAAATCCCAATGAGTACATAATATTAATATAATATGATTTAGATATGTATTTGTATGGCCGGACACGATGAAGTAAACATTATTCTTTATTTATTTTCTACGGTATTATACCGTATTTTTATTTATTATATTGTGTATCATAAATTTAACTTTATTGCTGGGGGGAAAATGTCTAAGCCAGAAAATTCCAAAGACCATTTCAAATAATATATGCTACATTTTCGATCAGGGTTTGAACGCCACCAACGCAACAAAAACACTTTTGGGGCTGATTTCAGTTGTTTAAATCGAGTGGCAAAAATAAAAAAAACTCTAAATGTTTCACAATAACATGCTAAAACCCCTTGAGGAATCGGATTCTCTACATAGCATTGAGGAATTATAGCAGTACCTTGCATCTCCGAAGTCCACAATGTACAAGTAACAGAGTAGAATATTTTAAGACACATTTTTCTCGGAATTTGAATAAAAAAATAAATATATTAGTAATATTTATCCTCTACAAAGTATTATTAGATACATTCCACACTTGTATCAGTGCTAGTGATTGGACAATTAAAAAAAAAGTTTTAAAAAAATTAAATAGTTAGCTAATGTACTAACACAATACAAAATTAAAAATTTTAAGAAAAATCTTTTATTTATCAAACCGTGAATAAATAATACATGTGATTTTTTTTATAATGATGATAAACAGTTTTTCGGGTCCAATCTTTATCAGATGCGGAATTGTTTAATAAAATATACACACTAACGAAATTTTTCGTGTCATAGTTCGGTGCCTTTATTATAAAATAAAGTTTCATTAACATGTGACATTGTAACTCATTAACGGGAAATCAGAGCATCTATATCCATGGTGCTGAAGTTAATTCAATTCTTAATTTTCGTAACATGTATATATAAATCTTTTTAATTTAAGGTATATGTGAATATTGTTTAGTATAATATATTAAAAAAAATAATATATGAAATGTTATAATTTGTTTTTACGCAGAAAATAACTATTTGCTTTACACTGATTTTAATAAACAGGTTTTTTTGTTTAGGTCTACTAACACAATGCCTACGGGGCGAATCGCGGGCAAACATGTCGCCAAAATTGAGCGAAACGCTGTTTTTTACAAAAAAAATCATAACTATTTTATTAATCAAAATATTGAGCCGAAAATTGAGCTACCTGAACTTCAGCGTTTACTGAATAGTTAATGCAAAAAAATAATTTATATCCTATAGCAGGCAGAGCTCACCAAACAGTTTGAAAACGGGCCAAATTGAAATTTTTACAAAACATGAACTTTTGAATGTTGAATTTTGAATATTTACATAGAAGTCTTGTGTGTGAAATTTCAAGATCATTAGCCGTTGGGTTACTGGGATAGGCCATCATTTTTATTATCCAAAACGGCTGTTATTATAACTTCAAATGTTGAGGAAAGTCATTAATAAATGAAAACGATTACGATATGACATCAGTAATCGATAAGAAAATATTTGAAAAAAACAGAATGTTATAATAGATACAATAGATCAAAGCGAATAGTATCGGCTGACGAAAAAACAAAAATTATAACACTGTAATAAATAAATAATTTTTTAAATGGCGTTCATTTTGCAGTAAATATGAAACATTCAATTTCCAAACACCCTTCTGCTTGTAAAAGAGCCATAAAATATTTAAAATAAATGGTTTTATATGCACTTGCCACATTTACCCAAAATCTACTCAAGGTCAGAATTTTTTTTTGTATTGCTACAACTAACAAGTATCTAACCAAAAAAAAAATATGAGAAAAAACTAAACCTTTTAAAAGTGACAGCCGATCAAACGCGTAGTGTCGGCTAGCGTGTGATATGCGCGCCCCGGACATACACAAAAACGCATTTGACGTGGAATCCACGACCCCCGTAGGCAATGAGTTGAGTGTTAAATCAAATTATTATTTAAATTATTGAGATGTGATTACTTAGATACCATCCTATGTGATGGAGATATAAGACGTCAATTATGGTTATTGTGTCATAACAATATCCATTGTGGTTACATTCAGCATCCGCGCACGTACATACGTAAGTAGATACGCCGATTCCTTTCATCGTGTCTAATTCGCAAAGCGCCGAGCAAACCTAAGTGCATACGCCATTCCGAGCGATTACATCTCGCCGATACCGATTGATCCCGTCCCAAATATATTAATAATATACTTCACACGATAATCGTCGACAAACAAAACACTCGACGGCGGCGGCGAGGGATGGGGCCGGAGTACGGTACGCCGCGTATCACGAGCAACTGCGTAATCAGATTATGTCGTCGCGCTGCAAAACGTTAAAGGCCCCAAATTATTCGACCGAATCGCATCGGACCTATGATCGAATTACGCTCGCACACACACACACACTCGCGCTAAACGGCGTGCGGGGAGTGTGAATTTTGGGTTCCGAGTTTGGGAGGTCCGAGCCGGGTCGAGTGGGAGCAGGCGAGTGGACTAATCACGTTATGAATGGTCGCAGCCGGGGAGCAGACGCTCCACGACGCCCCCGTCGCTTTGGCTGACGAAGGTCCGCCGGACTCCTAACGTCAATTATTAATTACTCACGTCACGTGGCTCTGATATGACACGGCTTCAAACATCTGTCTTAAGCACGCACGACGCCATTTATACGCAAACTGGTGTTTCAGTGGCCCAATTGTGTTGCGCAATTAGGGTCTAAATCTAAAAAACGGACCAACGGACGATTTATAAGGGACGTATACCCAAAATATATCCAAAATAGAAAAGGTTATAAGTAACTTGGCTAGATGAAATATTATGAAACGAATATCAAAAATAGGTTAAATCACAATTAAAAACTAGAGATACGGGCTTTTAAATTTTGATTGATTTATTTTGTCTCCTTTAACCATTAGAGTGCTGAGGAGCGCGATGGCGCTCTTTGTTGTTTGGGCCAAAAGCGCGGCGAGCCTCACTTATGAAATGAAAACAATGGAGATCAGTAAATCTCATTGAAATTAAAGCTCTCGTAGCTATACTGTTGGAAATGGGGATAACCAAATATGTTTAGTTATTGCGCAAAAAAATTAAAAAGCATTCCATGGTTTATTCTATAGACAATACAAATGTATTTTCCGCGGGATATCCCAAATATGATCTTTGTGCAAGATTCAACCCATTTGTTGAACATGCCAATAGAGTTTTTTGTGTTACATTGAGTTGAGTCTTTGGTTGGGACACATTGCCATACAATGCTCAAGCAATGTCTTCCAAATATAAAAACAATGAGGTGTGAAGTTTTGTATGATATGCGATGTTAACTATTGCTTAGGTTTTTTTTGTTATAAGGGTGCAAAATGTAATGCTGAAAAAACTGAAATTTTGGTTAGTAAAAATATCTTTTTGAATAAAAATCTACCTCTTACGCAAGTTTTTTTTCTTTTCTTTATAAGATAAGTAAATAGATGTATGATGCAATAAATAGTGATAATTTTTTTTTATAATGAAACAATTAGAAAATCTCTATTCAAAGTTAGTTTTTACTTTTTTGAAAAATTTATGGTTAGTTTCAAAGCCGTTATGCATTTATTTGCGAAAATAACTTATAAATGTTTATTAGTTTTAAATAATACATAAAAAATGTATTTGTGTGTGATTTTTTTATTAAAATATGTTAAAAATTCTAATAGATATTAAATATTTAAAAAAAAAACCACCTCTTTTCATCGTTTTTTGTTCAGCAAATTTGAATAGTATATAGAAAAAACGGTCAGCACTCAAATGGTTATAGGAATTTCCCCAAGTATCTGAACATTGGGGTTAATTCCCAACAGTGATTCTGTCTTTTTAGTATAAAATAATCTTTATTGTCTGCAATTGCGAAACAAATAAAAACAACAATATTCGCTGGTGTTGCCATACGCGCGATGTTTTTTTCGCTCACATCCGACACGATGTGTCGAGGGCGGTTGACACGTGCGGAGAGAGTATTATATGTAATGCTTGGGGTATCCAAGTTACCCCCTTCGGATGACGCGGTTGTTTTTGAGCTGCCGTGACAGAATAACAGCCAATAATAAAGCGAGCTAGGGACAAGTGTACTTACGGTAAACAAGTGTGACAAAAGGACAAAAAATACGCATATTTTTAATTCGGAACTTGTACGTGTCTCATTTCTTTCGTTAATTCACAATTTATTTTTTGTAGTCCACCTGTTAAATCTAATATAATAGTTGTCCAATAAATTTTATTACATTACATTGAAATACAAGATGTCCAAATTCAAAAGTGACGAAATAAAAACGTCTTGGGAATTTATCCTGCTTCTTTTAACACTATTTAATCGCCGATGAAAAATCTACAACTTTTACCGAAATTTTCGTCGAAAGCTCGCAAATTTAAAATTAGATTTTAAAGTCTTAAGCCGCCCAATCGAACTTCAAGGAATGCCCGAAAAATTGAATAATAACAAACATAAATCGCTGGTTAAATCACAAACTTGAAACAGAAACTCGAATCTGCAAAAAACCAGTTTGGAAAATCGAATAAAACGTCGCATACACTGTTAAAGAATGAAAAAGAAATTAAACCAATTAAGTATATTTTTTCTATGCCAGATTAAAATTAGATCATTTATAGTATCTTATAAATTATTAAACAATGTTAAATGCAGAGAGCTCGAATAATGTCCGGATTTCCTGCAAGGAAAGAAATATGAAGAAATACTATCTGATCTGTAGGGGATAATGTAAATATGTAATGGCGATTTTACCGTGGTTCAGATCACGTATGTAATAATAGATCTATAAAGATTCGTGTTATAATTGAATAGATTTTCTTTAACTGATGAAAATTAAAGAATTACTCATAATTTGCAAAATAAAATAAGGCTCAGTCGATTATTCTATAAGCTTTTATTAATGATTCAATTATCTCGATTCTGTCCTAATTATCGAGACTTTTATCCCCACTGACAATATTGTTATTTGGCCCGTCACTCTCAACTCTGAAAACAAAGCACTTTATAATTATGCCATCGAGGATAAATTAATTCAAATATTTTTTCCCCCCGCCAAAAACAAAACAATTCATTACGCAACGACACCGCAGACTAATAATGCGAATTACTGGTCCATGATTAATCTGCTTATTACTATTAATATCAATAGTCTGGGGGCGTATCTTATATCCGGCGGATTAACCCCGCTGGAGATGGGTTTGGGACTTAAGCGATGCATTGGTAATCTCCGATTGAAAATTTACGATATCAAATTGGATAGTTTAAGCTGCCAGCATCAACGTGTATAAATTTGACAATATTGATCGATGCGTGTTCGCAAACTCGTATAATCGTAGTGATTTAACGAGACGGGTTCGGCGACATAATTAATCCGTAAATTCGTTTTTTTTTAATAACTCCGCGTTAGAACAACTTATATTACAATTTCACACGTTATCCATTCAACAGAGCTGCGATACGTGCATGACCCAAATCCGCGTTTCACATAGCACTGGCCCTGTAATTTACGTGCCAAATATTTTCGGAACGTTGCGAATTTCCACCGCGGTTTCAGGGCGCATCTGCGTTGGATGCTGCACAAAATGTGACTCAAGCTGCACCATAAACCAAGATCATATTATCATGCTAACTAGACGCAGTGCCGTAGACACCAACTGGGTCAGACGTGGCCCGAGGACAAACGGGGACAATATAGCCTCAGGAATATCCCCACGGAATAAAGCAGGGCCTAATGATTAATTAATCTTACTCTAATCAAATACTGCAACATATTGAAGCGTGTTATCCTATTTTTAATGTAGATAATTGTTTTCACTAGAAGTGAGAAAACGGAAAAATAAACCTAGGACAGTTGCTGCAGTACAATTGGACTAGATTCGTAAAAAAATCGCATTCAAATTAAACCAATTTGTCCTATCGCATTTGTATGTATCGAATAACGATCGTAATTAATCTAAATACTATTATGCAAAACGTAGCTAATTTCAAATTTAATTAAAATCAGATCATTATCTTTTAATTAATCGAATTTATAGCATTTACAAATATTTTATTAGACAAAGTATTATATTTAGATTTACGTAGACACTGCGATAGTTACGCAAGTCGACACGTCTAGCGTAAAGCGCTACAAATAATATAAAATTAAATACGTGCTTCACATATTTAAATTTCAATTTCACAAATAAAATGTCAAATTTTTTCGTCTCCTATATTATTCAGCGTGATAAATGGCACGAAATCTTATAAAGAATAAGTCCCCGTTATTACATAGACGCTCTGCGGCTAATAAACATATTTCGCGAAGAAACCCCCGGGTCCAAATCCCCAAAGGCGATTATGGCACTCAAATTCTAGCCCCACAACGTTACTGCAACGCGAAGATCCTTCCCGCATTCATTAAATAAATTAGGATATTAGCTGTAATGGGATGCATTAGTCTTGGGTGCATCTTCTGGCGGTGGATGCGCATAAAAGGATGCCCGGGCCAGCGGCGTCCCGGCGCTTTACGGTCCTAATTGGACGCTCCCCGGGGCATAATCAACTCATTCATTTTCAAATTTGTTTAAGGCCAGCTTATGCCGTAATGAACTTTTCTAATTATGCCGTCCAAACTATAATTACTCGGTCGAAATTGGATACATGATGAATGTCTACTTTTAGTTTATTTTCATTGAATTCGAATTAGTCATCGAGAGAACTAAACCTTTTCCACACTGTGGGCCAGACGTATTAGCCCAAATTGAACCACGTTTTTTACCATTTAATTATTTAAAAAATGACTTTTATTAAACAAGATCAGATTAAACACTATAAATGTTTCTTATTCAATTTACTAGTGAAAATATTTTTATATATTCGTAAAATAAAATGAATGAGAGTAGAACGGAGATTCGACTAAAAATGGTCAGTGTGGAAAAGGTTATAAGTGTTCTGATATATGAAGAAAAAAATATATCAGATGATCACGAAAGGCAAATTAAAAATAAAATAGCTTTATTATTATTAAAATAACCAAGATCTTACTTGTATAATTATGTATACAGGATTATTCGTAGAGGCCAATTTAGGACATGATTGGGGGTTGATAAACCGCCTCGATTAAGCGATATATTTTTAAAAAATTAGTCTAACAAAGCGAACAATAAAGAAAATATTTTGTATGCTCGACGGATATAGGGGTATTTATTTATTTATTTAAATACGATGGATAGATACCATAACAGAAAGATTCCAGAGCGTCATTCACCCATCCATATAAAGATTTGATAATGATTATAAAGATGCAATAGAAATGAGTCTCTCACACTAATATTCCCCTGAGTGTCAAACCACGACACTGGTTTATTTTGAATATTATTTAAGTTGGATTAAAATCAATATTATAGCATTATAATTATTTATTCAAAGATTTCCAATGCGCCAAACTGCTTAGCAAAATATTTTTTTATAAGACATGCGGACGCAATGGGGTTCTTCTTAATACCCTCTTAACAGTGTTATAAAAATACACCGATTTTTGGTTTTTGTCGGGGACCTATCTGATTATTAAGTCAGGGTTAACTTATATTTTAGAAATAATATGGATGATACCTACAACCCATAACACTGGCGGTAAATAAAAAGCCTAATTATTAAATAGATGAATTGAAAATATTTTTTATATATTACTTTACATAAAAAATGCAACGTCATTAATTTTAGCGAGTTCCTTCATCTGAGTTAAAAAAATATTTTAACATATTTTTCACTCAAATCAAGTTGATTTTTTTATTTGGTCAAATGTAATAAATATTAAAAAAATACGTATAGCAGAGTATTAAAAATAAACATAAACAAACGAAATTTTATGTATTACACTAATTCGAGAAGTTTAATGGGGCCGTCTGTATACGTTATTAATATAATTTTTAATAGATGAACGATCATTTTACAATTTTAGAGTTCTAAAATCTGGACAAGCTTTATACGGCAGAGAGGAAAAATTAATTAAACCGCGCGTCAAATTCATAGAGAAGCGAATAACGAACGCGTCGCGCCCATCGCCGAGCGCCAATCTGTAGCGGGACAAAAAGTTTTGCGCCCGACCGGTCACCGCCGAAGGATAATTAGGGCAAATCTCCGCCGCGAATACGTTTTAAATTGGAAAGATTTTTTTTGACGACATAAAGCCGCCCCGCGGTATACAAAATTTATCCGTTTAATGACCGGAGCGGAAAATACCCTCCGACTGCGGCTTCGTTTTGGAAAAATCGCGCAAACCGCAGAATCTCCTCGACGAAAAAACATATTTCGAGCTCACGCATTTATTTTAATATCTACAATAATGCAGAGCTTTAACGCCGTATCGTCGCGCGCAGGTCCGCGATAATAAGACCAGGGTCATAATTATGAAAACCCTCGGCGGAGATAAGCTCTGCGGGAACCGATACGAAATAGCGCATTATAACGCCCAGGATCGAGAGCGGATCTCAAGAAACGCGGCTATATTTTAATCGCGCGGGCAATATGTCTCGACGACATCAATTCGGACTGAACAATTATTTATTTATGTAAAAATGACCGCGATATAATACGGGTTTGTAAATATTTCCCGCGACGCGGAGGCGAGGATCCGCTCTCTCGATAAAGCGTCGAGCGGAGGAGGATTCGACGCGTTAAATGTGTCAAGGACGCGTTCGAATACAGATTTGGGTTACAAAGTGAGAATGTGCGATTAAAAATTCACCGCCCGCGACGACTCGCGTTCGTATTAAACGAAGTCGTTAACAAAATTTTGAAACGTCGCGGACGCACAAAATTGATCCGATCGCGACGAAAAGTTTCGCGTCGTTCGAGCGGAACACAAAAGCTCGGTTTCGAACGACGTCGACGTCGCATCGGCAACGTTCGACGGGGTCGAACCAATTTTCATAAAATATCGCGAGCACCGCGAAGGCGGAATATAATTTAATTTGCGATTTAAAATAGGAGCGAAATAAAAAAAATGTATACAAGGACAAAAGTCACATGGCAACCGACGCTCGAGAGGGGCTCGACGGGAAAAGGAGGCGGAAAGATTCGGGTGCAGATCGTCACCAGTTCACATGACAGCGAGCGAGGGGCGAGAGGCGAGGGGCGCGAGGGGCGCGAGGGCGCGCGGGCGGACGTCGCGACGCTGCGGCCCGCGCCTCGGACGCGACTGGCGGCGCCCGGCCCGGAGGCTGCGCGGCGGGGCAGGGGCGGCGGGGGGAGGCCGGGGGGTTGGCAGGGGTGCGGGGGGAGCGGGGCGGGCTCGGTGCGGAGGCAGCGTGAAGTCAGCGCGGCGCAGCATCCCCCGCTGGCGAGTTCGGAAATGAGGCGGCGATTAGGTGTTCAAATTTAACGTCATTTACGGAAAAACCGAACGAAATGGATTTTTAATGAACGGTGGAAAAAATGCAGACCGAGAAAATTGCAAATATGGCTGAATTACGGACTCCCTGTTACGATTGTTTCGCGCATCTCGTTATGATTGCCGCGTTCGCTCGATTATTACTTAATTGTATTAGAAAACTATCTTACGAATTAGACTTAAAAGTAGCCACAACTCTACCATCTCCGCCCGGTGTTAGACTTCTTCCGTGAAACTGCTTGCGCCCTTGCAGAGACGATTCCGCCTTAACCTTGTAGTCGAGGTTTCGACGGTCGCCCTCCAAAATTTATTAGGCTCTTCTTAAACGAGTCAGGTCGCCAACCGTGAATCCTGAGTTGAGCTATCCCGCGAGTTGTAACGACGCTCGAATTTGTGCTAGGCCGATTTGTATTTATTTTTACGCAGGAAATACGCGAGACCCTACTAACGGCATAATTATGAATAGCGATTTAAATATATACGAGTTTCATGATAAATACGAGATCATATCCCCACACATTTTTACACCTCTAAGAACGATAAAAGATTTATCGATTAGTCTTAAAGGCGGGACGAATTAAATGAATTGCATTCGCATTGAGAGTTAATAAAATTATATTTAAAATAATAAAATTAGAACGAAACGAGTTGACGTAATGTTAGATTTTAAAATTTAATTATTTTTAGACAACAAATAAATAGCACGACAAAAAAATTCTAAAGCCCCTCGCCCATACAAAGGTTCGATAAATATTCTAAAGATGCGGGGGCAACGAGTCTCTGGCATTAGCCAGGGTCATAAAGAGTGCCCAGAATACATAGATTTGCCGGAAGTTTAACGTATTCGGATACTAACTAAGCTCGCAGTTAACTTATATTATTTAACCAGTCTTATGGCTTGTAGGTAACATTCATATTATTTCAATAATGTAGGCGACCGAGCTAAGTCAGTTCTCGGATAAGTGTTTAACGAAAACTCCTCCGCATGACGCGTTTGAATTAATTAATTTAATGCCATTTACCCTGCGTTGAATAAATAATTATAAAAAAACAAATAATAAAAAAAATAATCCAACTGATATAATATTAAAAATTAACCAGTGTCGTGGTTTGACACTGGGGATAATATTAATGTGAGATCCCATACCCTAATCTTAGATTTTTTATTTGGATTTTTTATTCTTTTTAGATTTTTTATTTGGGTTTATGGTGATTTGAAATCACTCCGTTATATCATTCATCCATCGTAACCAAATAAATAAATTAACAAATTATCAAACTGATTGTATGTTACCCACTAGCCGTGACACTGGTTAAATGACAAATAATTGGTAATAAACATAGGACAATGTACAAATCTAATGCATTACGTTTAGTCAAATTTATAAATTGTTTTTAAATAATAATCTAATTAATTAGAATTTATCATTGTCGTAGATTAGTTATATTTGTTGTAATTGTATTGAAATAAAATGTTTGTCTTATTATAGTGTTCTAACTTTTCCTTGTTATATGCCTAGTGTTTCAATTTTATAAAATTTGAAAAACTTCACTACAACTGTAAAGAAAAATAAAAGATCTTGTCCAGTGTAATATATCATTATGTTTAATTGAAGTTATCATAAATTTTTAGATTAAACCTATAATTTGCATATAAAAAAAATCATTCTGATTTTTTTTTAACAACTTTATAGCAACTGAATACTTTTTTAAATAGGATTTTAACATTATTTGTGTTCAATAAAAATCGGATCTACAGATGAAGAAATCGGAAAATTTTAAATCCCGCAAGCGACTCTGAAATTGCATAAAGCCAAAAGGTGTTGGGATGCAAAATTAGATTATTAGCTTTTAACGTCTTATTTTTCTATAACCGCTGTAAGGTGAAGAATGAATTTCTATGAAAAGTTGTATGAAGACTTGGTGACCGTAATGACCTGATTCACAAAAGTCAGTCCGTAACTCTCGAGGTGTTTTTGAAGCCGATCGCCACAGATGTATTGAAAACGAATGCACCTCTTTTCAGCAAATGCTATTTTATATACATACTCATACTATTTAATAATCAAATATCGATTTCGTATATATTCTTAATATGATAATTTTCAGAATAAAAACATAAAACCGTAATGACTATTAATGTAAAGTTTTTCAATTTCGTGATATGAATATACCTCATGTGACTCGAACAATTTAAACAAAAAAATAATTGAGATAAAGCGAAACGCGAATAGTTCTAGGACCAAAAAGCGTTTCAAATTCCTGAATCTAATGAAAATATTTTTTTATTCATATCATATTATTATATTTATATTTTCACAGACATTGTTTACTAAACCTGCTTTTGCAATTGTATGATAATTCACAGTTAATTGTGATATAATTTAATATAATAAAATAGCATAATTATTCTATATCGATTAGAGAATGATAACATTATCAAAGTTATAATTACTTTACAAGAAAAAAAATAATGTAAACCGTTAACGTTACACCGTATCGCACACTGCAGATAAACTGCGATAGAAAGTTTTCCAAAAATAAAATAAAGGGATAAAGCCAACTGGGGCAAAAGAACATACCGACATGTATGGATAGACGAACAGATGAAATCAAAGGTCCGATAATTGAACTGAATCGAGACGAGATGAGAAGTGAATCGAATACAGTTGATTGAATAGAAGCAACCAAACTTACCGCTCAGCTAATCAGATCCACGAATAACAGAGACTCACCTGAAAAAAAAAGAAAAATAGACATATTAAAATGTGACGTTTCATATAATTTATGTCATAATAGCGAGTAAAATCTCTTGATTTATCTCCCATGTAAATCAGTTCCACTGAGTTCGTTCATGTGGATTATTAATCTTACGACGTCAACAAAGCGAAACATTAATTACACCAAAAATATGTTATATATGTATAAGTAAATAAATAAAACCATACAACGTTTTAAGTCCTACACGTGCTCATTGTGACAATGGATGAGTGATGATGACTAATTCGAAGAGTAATATTAATAATATTTTTAATTAATTCGTATCAACTGGTATGTGACTTGACTCGTTTTTAAATACACACAAAGGGCTAGGTTTTTCTATCTCGTTTAAAAAAAAGACGCTCGAATTAACTTTTCCGAAACTCCACTTTCATAATGGAAATTGCTCACTTATCCGCGAAGATAATTTATAAAATATCGAGAATCAATTTTTTTCGAAGATGATTGATTATGGCGAAGACGCTGCTACACGTTTGATATCAATTTCGAGACCTCGTCTCACCTTACGCACATTAAAATCGGCTTTAGGTGAAATTTTAAAAGGGAAAACCTACGAATCATATACGAGAGCGTCAAATGTTGAAAGTTTCAGTTTGAAAAGATTTTTTTTTCTGTGTCTGTGTGTTCGAATACGTGAGCTGTATAAATTACTCGCGGTTGCCATGACGAATTCATAAAAAAGGTTCTTTTGAAGAATACGTGAAAAATAAATAATATTAAAGATACACGAAGTGTGGTGGCACACATCCTTGAATTTTGTTTCCGATACACCGATAGATATTTATTAATTTTTAGTACCTTTACTTTGCAAGATATACAATACTTTTTTATATGCAAGAAGCTATATTTTGTTCCTTTATACAATTTTAATAAAATTTAAATTTAAAAAAAAATAGATAATATAAAATTAGATTATTATTATAATATATATTATAATTAGGATAGAATAAAAATCATCATTGTGCAAGTATGTATATTATTCTATATAAAAATTACGCTTCGAATTTTTCCTATTTTTTTTAAAAGGGCACGTAAATCTTCCGAGATAGCATCATCTTGAAAGACACTGCCATTGGTTCGGTTATGGATGTGACACTGCCGTCGATATATCCATGAAGATTATCGCCCAGAGAGCGGGTAGTGGAACACTCAGGTATACTTTGTTCGTAATTGGCATCTCTATGACTACGACGCCCTTGCCTCGCGGATACCAAGGGCGCCACGCCGTCTCCATGGTTACCGTAGGGCGCTCATCCTCCGCCCGCTGACGCCTTACGCAATCCGCTCAGGTGGTGACCCCCATATCGTTTTTGACAATTGCCTAATGTCTCATCGCGATGGAGGTCTTCCCGGAACATATTACAAGGTCGACACAATCCCACGGTGTACTGCTGCCAATTTACGGTAGGAATTATTTCGGCCATTTTGGTCGATGAACATTTAACTGACGAGACGTAGATGATAATTAGAGTGGGCGCTTTTCCGCAAGTTCTAAGGGACAACCTTATGTGGTTCAGAATTTATTCAGAACGATCAAGGAATCGTGTATAATTTTATTGTTACGATTAATATTGTTAATATAATATAATAATAATAATTAGATAAAACGGAAAGATGTCATTTTTTGCGTTACTTTGAAATCGGTTTTTCATTGAAATTAACGCGCCACGGTTGAATATCCGTTAAAGTAATATTTCTGACACATAATAATAATACATGCAACGGCCAGAGATTTGAAGTTATTTCTATTTGATAAAAGATTAAAATCAAATGTAGCCACAATTCAGATCATCTGCAATATTTATAGAGACATCTTGAATCCTTGACAGTGCTATATATCAACATCAATGAGAGCCCTTAACAACTGATGATGACACTCCAAACTCATTAGTAAAATCCTATCCATATAAAACGACCAAGGAATTGTCATAAAGCCTCGGTTGTCTTAGATCAACAGTGAAGAATAATTTTAAAGGGCGAACTTTCTCCAACGGTCGTGGAGAAAAACGAATAAATATCTTTTTAAATTTCCTGTCCATGTATGAAACCGATACGTTTTTTAAAAGGATTTCTGCTAGTAGTAAGCAGTGAGTGCTCTACACCAATTCGAGGAGAAAAAAACAATGACTTTCATTGAATCGGGTACCTGTGTCTATCCCTTGAGCCATCATTGGTAGAAAAAGGTTCTTCTCTTGTATTTGATGGGATAATTTGGGAATAATTTACTACGAATTACTAAAATCAGGTCAGACTGTTACAACAGAGGTTTATTATCCCAAATAAGTAACATTGAATAGGATAATGCTTAAAAAACAATTAGTTATAGGAAAAAATCAAAGATGAATTTTTCAGAATGATAATCGAAGAATACACGCAGCAAGAAATACGCAGGACAAAATAAGATAACTAGATTTAAAAGTTCTGCAACAGCCGTTAAAAATGCATTCATTAAAAATACAAATGTTGAAAATTACTTATATAGTCGTATTTTAATTATTTATATATTTGACTACGTTGGATAGATGGGATAATAGAAAGGAGTCCAGAGCGCCATTCCCCATATAAAGATTCTACATATGCAAGGGAAATGAGTCTCTCACACTAGTGTCAAACCATGACACTGGTTCATTTTAATGTTATTGCAGTTGGATTGATTTTTTTTATTATTTGAGGTATTTGGTCTCTTCCTCCTGGCCAGTGTATAAAGAATTCCCTGAACTCATAGTTTTCGACGGACACCTATCTGAATACTAATTTAGCTCAGTCGCGGTTAACTTGCATTATCGAAATAATATCCATGATACCTATAAGCCATAATACTGTTTAATAATAAAAAAAAACCCTCACAATATAACAAATGAGGTATTATTACAGAAATATTCAACAGAATATTAGTTTTCGTAGATTATTTTAACACTGTTTAAATTAACTTTTTGACAAATTGTATGCTAATTTATTGCTAAATTCTGGCATTATATTTGCACCATAAGGGGTAGGATTTGTTATGCTTCACAAATATTTGTTTGTTCATAATATACAACAGGAAACCCCCGAATTTAAATGCCACATAACTACAAACCGCATTACAAAATTCTGTATTGTATTTAATCTTGTACGTATTATATTTTAGAAACCGCAAAAGCAATATAATATTTGGTTCCCTGATTGACGTTTCAAATAAAACAATTTTTCTTATCTCTGTAAAATGTATCAATGTATTGAAATATTTAATATTGAATTTCGGTTATGTGCTTAGGAATATTTCAAATATTTAATCTGAATACCCTAAAACGAGCGCATAAATCTAAAAAGACCCCGGCGTAATATTTTTTTTCCTAACCACTGACACCGACCCAGTTAAAAAAGTATGCAAACCCAGCGATGTAAATGGGGACCGCAGGGATTCATCATTGACCTGATCCGCCTTGGTACACGGAGTGAAATATTTTGGCACTACTACATACTGTAGCATCCCATCGTTGGGTCAATTTGGCACGTGTATGCCCTTGGGAACATTTGATCCCGGCACTACTCTGCTGCAACCCCTCCACGGCCAACAACAATCTCGAACGCCTGCTTCCGTAATCATTGCGGTAACAAGCTTTGTCTTTAAAGGGGATATAAAATTCTGAAATGGGACTTCTGCATAATTTCCAAGCCATAATCCCCCATACACAGTTTAATTTTGCAGCGTATAATAAATCACGAAACCATTAATCATATATGCTTATGAGAGATACGGTGCCTGGCAACAATAAGCACATAGCAAACTAATTTAGAACTTGGTTTACATTTTCAGATTTTAAGATTTTCGGCGGTTTATCTGATGAACATTGGATAGTTCAGTAATTAATATAATGTTGCTAACGATGGCAATATAAGGTCGTGCAATGACCTCTGGATTATACCCCGGACAAGGGTCTACAAAGGAATCCTATCCGTGACCTGAATATATTTTTTTCATAATATAAGGCAACGTAACGGGGATATGCAAGTGGCAGTCTAGTTTACGAGCTTTTTGATTTACATTTTTTTTAAGAAATGGAATAAAAAGCTCAAGCACATTTTCTGTCCATCAAAATATATGACGTTTTCATTTCGAATTCAAGCTCTTTTCCGTTTCCTCGCAATCCAAACATACCTGACACATAATAAATAAATTATTCCGAGCACTCTTGTAACATAGCTAGTATTGCAAGCAAGCTTTAATACGAAATTAATTTAGATGTAACATTTTGTTTTCAAGTTTTTCATTATTTCCGCTTTGTTTCCAACAACGAATTCCGTAATAATTTCTTAGTACATAATAAAAAGCTGCTTTTCGTCCATTATATTTCCTTTGTATAACCCATCTAGATATCCCAAATTGGACTTTATGACTCTTGACATCAAAGGTTCTTTATCCCATCAACTTTTTTCTACAGAGAAACGTATAAAAAACGTATTCTCATTTTTTACCAAGATATTCTTAAATTTAATACCACTTTTTAGATAATAGCGACGAAGCTAATCATAAATAAAAAGATTATATTCGATAAACTTATTTATTATTGAAATAAATACAGTTTTATCGAGTCAATTTGATGATATCTAATGCATGTATAGTCTACTACGATTATTCAGTACACGTGTACATTAAATTTAAATTTAATAAAAATAAAATTTGCCTTACATGTCACATATAATATTGTAATTAAGTGCAAAAAATATCAAGGCAGAAAATAAATTCAATTTGAAAAAGTCAGCATACATTTGAATAATCTTGACAAGCGAGAACTGGCGGTACGAAATCCTCTGAAAAAAAATATTCAGTAGGAAATGGAACGATTATTGATTTAGCCGATAAAAACACGACAAACGTCCATTGTAAATTTAAATTGGATCCTCCGTGTTATCAAATCGATAAAAAACATATATAAATCAAAATTACATCATGAAATTATGATATAAGTTAAACGCGACTGAGCTATAATATAGTACCTGAATAGATTAGCTTTCAGGCGATATCTATGGATTCTGCATTTTTTTATGACACTGACTAGAGGGGAATATAAGCGTGAGACTCATTACCTCTACATCTTCAGAATCTTTATAGAACCTTTATATGGAAGAGTGGCGTTTTGGAATTTGTCTGCGATGCCATTCATCCGTCGTCAAATAAATAAATAAAATATGTATTTATGCAAACTGTGTGCTACCGCTTGTTTATCCAACATGCGCTAGAAGTGCACTGCAGTTAATCAAGTCCAAACAATGGTACCGCCAAACTGGCTCCGGTACCCTAATGGATTCCTCTATGTAAACTTGGACCTATATCTCGCATCGATCCCTAAAATCCGACCGTACAACTTGACCGTCCATAATCACGGTGACTTAAATCACTCCGGGTCGGTCGTGAAACTTTTCGGCGACACATTGTGAAACTTTTTAGTTAATTAATACAATCGAGCGTATTGCAGGTCAAAGGCCGTGCTCAAATTTGAGAAGACGTGTTACAAATTATGGGGTTAAGCCCTGGGGCTCTTACGGGTGAGACCAATCAAAGTGGACGAGATAAGGGCAGGAAGAATCCAATAAGCCCGGGAGCTTAAAAGTTGGACAAAGCTTTTTGCACCAGAGATGAGAGCCGCGATTTTTAGAAGCGAACGAACAGTCGCCGCCGAGAACCGAGAGATTAAATTAAGAAACAGACGAGCCATTTCCCTTCGATGTTTTTCTTTTTTATGTATTTTAGTCCGCAAGCACAAATGAACGGGTGCGACGTCCTTAATGGCGACCCGTGAAAATCAAATTAGTACTTTGTTGTTGGCTCACAGAAAATCAACAACAAAATATGAAGGTAATCAAATTTCGCAAAGCGATACATCACAAGCGATAAGTATAGATGGATGTATATTTTTTTATTAAATGAAATTCGCTGACTGTAATTAGAGACAATATGCCGGATGTTGCATGTCGTTTGGTACGGTTCCAGAATAGCACGACCCATTTTGTTACTAGCTTATTAGCATATTTTTGATGAAACGAGATACGTATACACATACATATCGAGAATACACATATTTTGCAATTGCATGCGTGTACGTACATTTCATTCAAACGTTAAACAGACAAAAAAATGTTCTCCAATACGGCACCCCGCTGTTCGTGTCGCGAATTTGAACCACCCCCTCCCTCTGAACGCTCCCGAAGATTCAAATCGCTCAACATTTGCCAATTCGTATTCGAGCTCGGGTCACCGGGACCCGAGGGCAGTGCGGTAGTGCGCCCGGCATCGAAACGTGGTCCGCGTACTAGCGCTGGGGTCTGTGGAGAGGACCCTTGGACCCGGTCCAAAGTATTGCCAGGCATAAAAGAAACTTTGATAAATTACAGACGCCTGCCCCCACCGCCTCTACATCCCCGCCACTTGGCAACACCGACTAGCTTCTGCAGCAGGGCATTACTCAAAGCCGTCCCAACTTTTGCACACTGATTAAAAATGCGCTTTGTCCGCTGCAAACTGAGCTCTCGCCCCCGTGACTGGTTCGGCTTGTTAAACTGACCCGAAACTCGGGCTATTCAATCAATCCGATGAATGAACGACTACACAGGGCAATTGAACATTAAGTGCCTCCGTTAATGGCAAAACTACTGAAGTATAAATCGTCGCAAGAGCAGTGGCTGTATGCAAGCGTTTAGCATTAAGAAAGCCGAGTTATAACTGCGATAGTGTCGAAAAGTGTAAAATAATAAATGCAAAGGTAATGGGTGTCTTCCTCTTACAAACCAGTGTTATAACGCATTCCCTGAATTAATAGCTTTCGTCGAACACCTATCCGACTACTGAATTAGCTTAGTCGCGGTTAGCTTGCATTATCGAAATAAATGTATGTTACCTACAAGCCACAACACTATAGGTGAATGGCGCTTTTGATTTTTTCTGTTATGCCATCCATTCATCGTAGTCAAATACATACATAAATAATACAACTATTTATTATAAAGAAAAACTTCAATTACTTTTAAGACCATCTAACGAAATTAATTTACACCACTATGAATATTTTCTTTAAATGCTCAAAACCTTTCTATTAATTCAAATAATAAATTATTATTGAAATGGCTTTCTAACCAGTGGTGGGTCTTTGCCACCTGGAGGACACTAAGCATTCTCCAACAGAGACACGTCCAACTCAACCATGAAGCCAGGACTAAGATGGGTTTCCTCCAGCATCATGGAAATTAATTTCCATACCATATTAATTTCAAAGCCTTATATATACAAAGTTGTCACGCAAATATACTCAACACCTTTTTTTTACACAGTTTTGAAATAACACGGTTCACTAAATAAAACAAATACACCTAGGCCTCGTATAACACGGTTATATGGTTCCACAAAAACACCGTGAATACAAATCCATAATGAGGTTTGAATTCATATAAAATTAGGGCTCTGGTGTTCCAAAAAATATCAAAGTTGGTTAATTTCATTTATTTTTTGAAATAAATAATCGAAACAATATACATTTGCGTATTTATTAAAAAAAAACATTAACAACATATAATAGATTTCAGATAGTCATTCAACATCGCTATCACTTACAATTCCAAATATTCGACTATTATTTTTCGAGATTGGTTGTATTTTCATCGTCAGATTGATTCCGGTTATTTTGGATTTTAACCTTTAAAAAAATCTGTAATAAGTAATTGTCTGCTTTTAGCGTATAACCGTTATAAGGGCCAAAATCTGTTGTAATTCCTCTCTGAACTTCAAACTTCTTTTCTGGTATAGGATCATTTTCTATAGTGTTCTATCGTATCAACCAATCCCAAACCGTCATTTTTTTGTATTAAATTTGAATCGCTACTAGCTACTTCGCTGCAACTGCTTTCCGAGTCATTAATTGTCGTAGGTTCAGCCAACATTTTAACCAATCCTTCTTCATTCAACGTGCGATCCTCCAATATGTCTTCGATATCTTGAATATCCATATCATCAAATCCTTCTCCACTAACACCACGACAAATGTTAATTGTCTCTTGGTATTCAACTCTATTGGGTGATACAACATTTTCAGCAGGTACTACTTCCACAGAGACACAGCTTTTCCAAAAGAATTAATGAATAATAATACTCACAATAAGATTAGGCTAGGTTAGGTTGGGCTGGGCTGGGCTGGGCTGGGCTGGGCTGCTAGGCTAGGCTAGGCTAGGCTGGGCTGGGTTGGGCTGGGCTGGGCTGGGCCACAAGGCTGGGTTGGGTTAGGTTAGGTTAGGTTAGGTTAGGTTAGGTTAGGTTAGGTTAGGTTAGGTTAGGTTAGGTTAGGTTAGGTGCGTTGAGAGATGTCGCAGCTTATTCGACCGTTTCCAAAAACGCGGTATTGGTGCTGGCCGGAATACCGCTAATATACCTAAGAAAAGGGTTGCAACATGTGGAATAACCCACCATTTTTTTTTATTTATATTTATAATTACGCGTAATAAATTTTAAGAAATATGTGTGCATTTATCGATATATTTCATATACCATTGTTTTTAAAGCAGTCAGTCGGGTTCTTCATATCGGAAAGGGTGTCCGAAGCTCCGCCTTCGGTACTGTGACCCTGATTGTAGTATTGCGGAACTATTTTTTTAAAATTCCGTTACATTTATAATTATTTAATAAAAATAGTGAAACTGTAAAATCAGTGAAATAGAGTTTATAATTAAAAAATAAACTATGGAAAATAATAAAAATAATGAAAGTTTTGTTTTCAAATTCAATGATACTTTTGACTATGATTAGGAAATATGATTATAATTTATGTATATTATTATAATTAGGAATAATATAGGTCAGGTAAGGTCAGGTTAGGTTAGATTAGTTTAGGTTAGGTTAGGTTGGGTTAGGTTAGGTTAGGTTAGGTTAGGTTAGGTTAGGTCAAACACGAAGTAATGGGAGTTATGTTGTAGAAACCCACGTTATAGAAGTCAAGGCATCCATACAAACTTTAAAGATACGAAACGAAGCTATTTTTAGTTTTTTTCGCGCGGCAATCCATGACATATTTATTTACGAAATAAGTATTTGACCTTTAAAATCAACGCTCTAGAAGGGAGCGAAGGGACTGTCGAACTCGTTATAGAAAACTACGGCATAGTAGAAAGCGTTGTAGGAGGGTTTACTATATTTCTAAAATAACATATTTGACATTTGTTATTTTTTTAAATAATAATTAATATAGTGAAAAATATACTTTTAGTACCAAAAAATGTACTTTTAGTACCAAAAAATGTACTTTTAGTACCTAAAATGTACCTTTAGTACCTAAAATATACTTTTAGTACAAAAAATGTACTTTTAGTACCAAAAAAATGTACTTTTAGTACCAAAAATGTACTTTTAGTACCAAAAAATGTACTTTTAGTACCAAAAAATGTACTTTTAGTACCAAAAATGTACCTTTAGTACCTAAAATATACTTTTAGTACCAAAAAATGTACTTTTAGTACCAAAAATGTACTTTTAGTACCAAAATGTACCTTTAGTAATCTCCAAATGTACATATTATACACAAATTTATATGTATGTTCCTACAAATAAATATTGAATGCAAATCTACTCTATTGGTAATTTGGAAAAATAAGCCCTTCCCCAATAATAAGCCCAAGCACGAATTTTGAACTAAAAAAGAAAGTAAGACAGTGTCTTATTAATTTGTTGTTAATTAAGCTATCCGGTCGGATGCCGTCTGTGATACGAATTTCGGGCTATGATTTCATAAAAAAAAGATTAATTATATCGGCGGTTTTCAATATAGATAGATAACGCCCGAACTGATATTGAGAAATTATTTTTTTTATAATTAAACGCATTAAAATTGCTATTATAGCCTAATCGAATATTGACCGCGCCCATTTCAGCAAATTAAAAACATATCGCAAAAAATATACGATACACCCGATCCGCATTTTGCACGAGAGCCATCAATAAACATTTAAATAAAATATTAAAACAAAAATCGGGGAAAAAACGTGATTTTTGTCGTAACGAGTGCCGGAACTGAACCGGTTCAATCTCCCGTCTCACTCTCCATTTGACTTTGATTTTTAGTATTAATTTTAATTAATTATAATTATTATTAATATTATTGCATCAATACATTTATGCGTATTACAAAAAAAATAAAATGTTTAATTTATGATAGAAAATAAATTTAATACAGTGTACTCTCGATTATCCGTGCATCGATTATCCGGTTTGCGGATTATCCGTGCCGGAAAATATTTTGATTGATTTTTTTCTATTATGATTATAAGATTTCCATTAATGAATCGCGATCTAAATATGCGCTGCTGTTTGAAAGAAATACGCATAGGGACACGCAGAAACGTCGCCCTGCCATTAATTTCGATATTTATTGCCCATATTTGTGAGCTCTTGGGACTTCGTTTGTTCCAAAAAATCTAATGTTCACGAAATTTTCGGTTCCTTTCTAAATGTCTTTCGTAGTTTGTTTATTCCTACCATTGAAGGAGCACCATCCGTACAAATTCTAGAGACCTCAAACGCGAAATCACATTAACCCTTTTCGTTGACTTTCCTAATTTCGCCAACTACTTTTTCGGTTTTCACTATTTTGTGAATTTTTTCGTTTTTACCCATTTTTTCGCGGTGCACCTGCAACAAGCTCGCGATGCAAAGAGAACCACTGTCTTAGAGGGTAACTAAACAATTAGAGCGGAACGATATTTTCAACAATTAACCTTCCTTGAAAAATTGTAGTTTTTCATCACGAAAACGCGCGACCATATGTAGCGAAGATGACCGAATTTAAGTTTAATGAATTGAATTTAGGTTGTAATCAAACATCCACCTTTTAAAAAACTTTGTCCTAAATTTAGGAAAAAAGCTTTTAATAGTAAAAAAAATAATGCAAACGAGCAGTTAAAAACGTTCCCTAATGCATTCTTTGCTTCAAAGCCAAAGGAGTTTCACTCCAATGGTATAATTAAGTTTATAGAATGGTAAGAGAATGTTATAAGAACCGAAGGAAATTATTAAAATCAATAGAAAAGTTGTTATTAATTCATATAAAAACGCAAGTAACATTTGCTTTAATCCAATGCATACAGGTTACAAAATTCTGCGATTAAAAAAATACTTTAAATTAACTAAACTAAGAATATCACAAATACATTATTATTACATATATATATTATACAAATAAATTATTTTCATTTAAAAACAAACGGAATTCTCAGAGCTTTTAAACGGGGTATTTTTAAGGAATATGTTGTTTCACTGACATGAAAGTTTCAAATACTAAGAAAAAATATACAATTGATGTTATAATAAAATTCGACATCGTGAAAAAAAAGGCTGCGGGGGCTGAAAAACATGTCTAGGGACTGTAATAAAATATGTATATAGTAATGTGAATAAAAATAGCTTTCCGAAAAAGAGTGCTTTAGAATTATTTTAAAGCTTTGTTTGTATATACATGATTTCATTATTTTTACATAGAAAAATAATTGTGATGCATAGAATTTTTAGAGTAACTAATTATCGGGATAATATATTGGAAATATTTAATGGTATTTCATGTGAAAGAAGAATTAAATCAAAAGTCACTAGCTATTCTGATAATAATATCCGAGCTATCTCGCCAATCTTAAAAATCGTGTTAAAAGATTTAAAAAAAATATATCCAAAGAAATTATGACCTTCATAAATATCAGTTTTTAACAACTAAGATTGTCTTTATTAATCATACATAACTCAAAACCATTTCTGCACAGGATTAATAGCTGTAGCGCGCAGTGGCACGCAACCAAGAACAAACGATCAAGGATCGGAAAATAGAGTTAAGTAGATTTTAAAATTTTACATTTTTTATCGCGTTTGCCTGATAGTACAGCTTCAGAAAATCACAACTATAAATTTAATAACTGTTAATAAAATTGACTTTTAATTAATGTTTAATTATTATCAACATTTTTAACAAAAGAAGAATAATTAATCTTTAGAAGAAGATTCTAAATAATAATAAAAAGTTATATATAATAACGTTGTACTATTTATTGCGTGTATAAAAAGAATCGATCTTTTTCTCGAAAAAATAAGTATGCACTGATTTTTTTTAATTAGAACCTAAATATTTCAAAATATTTATTTAATTACAGATATTTCAAATAATAAGAAAATGAAATAAATCAATTAAAAATGAGGCATCTAATATATAGTAGTATATCCAGAGAGGATAATGCATCTCATGAAAATGGAAAGGTCAGCAGGACAGGAAGCGCTTTATGGGTTTAAATTCACGGGGTTCCAACTTCTTTGAAAGTGGTTATGTTCAGATAGATAGTCCTAATAAATTGAACCCGTCTTCAGAGTCACCTGAAGTATATGGCAAGCGGCCAGAACACTTCAATGGACTGCGAATTAAAAAAACATGTTTTAATTCGAAATTAAAAATTTTCTGAAACACCCTTGGATTTTTTTTGACGCTTTTTATGAAAATTATTTTCATTATACATTTTATGGATGAATCCTCTTCATCCAATTTATATTTCTGATTATTAAAGTATACTTTGGAAGTTCCTGTCTCGTAGAGAAATGAAAATTGTCACGAACCGACTCCGCTACCGAGAAAACAAATTTACGCTCAAAGCTCGAGGGAACACCGGCGGAGACAATCTCAAATACATTACAACTATACGTTTTATTATAAAAAAAGATCGCGAATATTTTTTACAAAACATTTACGGCAGCCTAATCGAAAACCAATTTCCCGAGGTCGCCCTTTTCATAAAATCCCTTGAAATTACTGCAAAGTGGCCTCAATAAATATTTTTTGTAATACAACAGTTAATTATCGCGAATCTCACATCTACATTTGAAACATAACAAAGGTCTAATTCATCGTCTCTTTTCTCGACAGCTCGCAAATAATTCATTCTTTACGTCTCCACAAAGACCTTTATCCCTTATTGATCTTTTAGTCGTTTCCATAATTATTTCTTCTGTATCTTGGGCGAAATGTTAAATCAAAAACTGAAAACGTCCTTTGATCGAAACAATGAGATATCGCCGTTTCACGAAATACCTAAGACCAATCAGGGTAAAACGGAGAAATATAATTATGCCAGGTAGGAAAAATATATTGTACCGAATAATTAATCGCTATAATTTTGAAATAAAACGCCGTGGGGACGAAATGATTATTATCTCCTTCATCGTTTAATAATTGTATAATTAATCTATAAATATAATTTTTAATATCAGTATAATAAATATAAAAATTAGGGTATTCTATATATAAATACATATGTATATAAGATACATTTAATAAATAAATGAATAAATCTTCAGTGAAATTAATTAATATTCTTAAAAAATAGCTGAACCACTTTTAAATTCAAGATTTTTCTCTGAATTTAAAATCGCACAGAAAAACTCGTATAAAATCCTAATCAATGTATAGCAAAGGTCCTTGCTCGCCATTGAAATGTCCTTTGGATTCAAAACGAATGACCGCCTTAAGGTCACACAAATCGTTTGCATAAATTGATAAATAATTGCGATAAGTACAGCAATTAAATCTGCATTGTATTTGACAATAGAAAAAAGGTTTGATATAATTTACATCGTCATATAAATTAATAGGACCTCTCCCTCGGAGGATAAAACATTATTAATTTGGGGCTTAAGTGAATAACGTATGCAGATCAATTGAGAAAACAATGCCGACGACATTATTGCACTAATTTATCATCACAAGTATCGCGATAAAATCTAATACGTTGTATAAATTTATACAACGTTTACAATTGCCAGGGTGTCACCGAATAGCCGACGATAAATCAGTGATACTAACGGATCGTTAACTGGCGGTTTATGTTCTGGAAAATAAATAATTTGTATACGAATTCACACTATCTGATCGTTTTTGTAATAAATAAATAGAAACGCGATTTGTAAAATGTAACAAGTAAAATAGTTAACAATTTGCATAAAGTATATTATAACATGTAATAATATTAAAAAGGATCGTATGCAATTTACTAAGTAATTTGCAAAGTACTACGTACAAAAATTGTCTTTTCTGTATGGCATATTGCAAAATGGAGCCAGCGTCATCCAATCTCGATAGATAGGTATAAGCTTGCTTATAATTTGAATAATTTAATCATTGCTGCGGGTAAAAGGAAACATATTAACACTCGATAAAATCGATTAAGGCTAAGAATTGAAAAAAATAATGGCCCCAAAAATAATTGTTGAGAAATTCATGGTAGAAGATTCTAAATAATCATATGGTAGAACAAGGACACGTGGTTTTCTTTTTAAACGGTATTGAAAGATTGAACCAAGTATTTTTATTTAATTATTTGGTTTGGGTCGATATTTGTTATACAAAAATATTATCAAAGTTAAAACGTGGAGAGCCGTGGAGAACCCTCTCGATCTTGAAAAGATTTAACAAAATAAAAACAACAATATTTGCTTTTGTTGCCACAGACGCGATGTTTTTTCTCGCTCGCATTAGGTACGATGTGCCGAGTGCGAGTGAAACGTGGGGCAGTCATTTACGGGCCATATTAATAAGTTTAAAAATCTGAAATATCGACCGATAACTATTTTTATTTGAAGTTAGGTTAAATTAAATTAAACTAAAAGTGGAATTATGAGATTAAATTTACTAAAATCAACTTAATTGACCAAATTTGTGCGATTTATTATAATATTTGTGAACAAAATGTCAAAAATTCCATTTTGTGAAATTATTCTTAGTTACCGTAATATCTTATATATCATATATCTACGATTTATGAGCATTTACTAATTGTAAAAGTAACATTTTTGGCGTCAAAAATTTTAAAAATAATATCTGGTATTTTTTGTATGTATTAATATATCCATTAAGTTTAGTAGGCTGTTTTACACAATCTTTAAAACCAAAAACGAGGTAATTTTTTGAAATGGACAGAGCCTATTAATGTCGACAATAAATAATCAGAAGTAAAAAAATAGTGCGTCTGATCAAGATTTATTTTGAAAAAAAATGACTTTTAAAATAGCTTCGAGTTTAAAATAGTTACATATTTTAATCAAATTCAAAACCGGAATGCATGCATATAAATAGAATGTTTTAATATAATTTTTAAGAATATAAAGAAAATACCTTATCGGGTTATTACATTTAAAACTGTTGGATGGGTAAGATATTTATTTATTACAAATAAAATGGAAGCCCCTCGACTTTTCGCGTATATATCACGCGAGATAAATTTCTACACGGTAGCGGACGCGCGAAAAAGGTTCCGCGCCACTGCCTACGGGGATCTCTCCATTCGTATCAAATGGCCTGAAAAAATATTTCAATATACGGAAAAGCTCGAATTTTTTGGCGCGTAATACGATTCGTGGCCGAGAATTTTCCCGACGAATTATTACCACTAGGATAAATGCCTCAAGTATTGATAAACTACCGGCTCAATCGGTGAATGATGCGTGGCCCAAGGGCCACCGACAACCGGCGGTTGCCCTGATTAATTTCAGGGGCTCGGTTTAACGTTGACATCGCATTTTCAGTACAAAGATTACGGACAAGCTTTCGCTAGATGAAAGACCTCGAAATTTGGGGTAATTAAGCCGTGAATTTGCGCTGCTGTGTAAGACAGTTTTAGTTTGATATTTCGCGCAGATAAATCAATCATTATATAATAAATAAAATAACAACAAAAAAATGTATACAAAATTTATATCGGAACTTTTTATCGCAGCTCTGAATTAGCATAAAACTTGTTTTGCCACGAAAAAAACTATAACCCAAAAGTGTACTATAAAATTTACACGCGTCTTTCATAGATGAAAGTAATATAAAAATATATAAAAACAAACTTACGTCTTTGGCATAAAATATTTTCAGCGAAATACGTTATTAAAAATAGCATAAACATTTTCGCATATTGTTTCATACAATCAATCGGTTACATAATGGATTATTACTACGTTATACAATTCGAAATTAGTGGCTAATGACGATCATCGTTATTAAAGTACAACGAAATTGTTTTCATCCGATACTTTGTAAGGCGATAATTACAGGCAATTAATAAGCCGTTTTGTAAGTTCATAGCAGGTATCAGCGACCGAGCAAATTTGGCCAAAAATTTATTACCTGAACTCAGCAAAAAAATTTGCAACGGGAAAGTCGAGAAAATTTTGGCCCAAAGCCCTAATGCAATCTACTCTAGATGGTTTAATATAGTTAAGAGTATTTACATAGGGTGTTACATTAAATCGCATAATACATTTAGTTAATATTACAAAAATAATTCAGATCGTGAAAAAAATACAATTTAAAAAAATGCCCATAGGAATTAAACTGTTATATGTCAAATCGTAATAAATAAGATGGAACGGAATAAAACGAAAGGTAACGTAATTGATGGATGACGCGGAAGGGTAAGCTCGTATCATTTGTCTTAGTGGAAAACTTCTTGATAATCCTATGGGGAATATAAAGAGTAATAGGGGAGTTCAAGGAAGAGATCTAACAAAAAATTGCCAAAAGAAACTTTTTTTTTGTTAAAATCAGTAACAATTATTTAATGTGTTTACCATTGGACAGCTACATGTATGAAGATTGATTTCATCGAGACAAATCTGTTAATATAATAAATAAACAATTTTATGGTACACAATTTAAAAAGAACGCATTTTTGGTGATGATATTAGAACGAAGTTTATTGGGACACTTGGAGGTTCCCTAAGGAACATTTTTCTTTTCTCGGCTCAGAATCCCGCAACACCATTCTTATGAATGTTGTATGAGCATCCGTCCTCGAGTGTTTTATCTCCATAAAGACGGCACTATACGTGGTTCCGACAGCACTCTCCTATTTTGATAATAGAGGGACCAATCAAAACCATTTTTATATCAATTTCAATGACATATTTTTAATAAAACGGCAAATTAGGAATAGTAAACAGATTAATAATCTTATTTTAATATCACAATAAATGTATTATCACTGCAAAAACATAGATAAATTTGAGACAATTAAATAAACATAATTAACACAATCATGGAATTGCCAAAAGTATAGCATTCAAATAAATTATTTTCATAATAAAAACTATGTAGATTTTATGAAAATAATTTATATCAAAATAACATGCTTTTCTGAAAATCTGTCGGTTAGATAATATTTTTTTTAAATTTATAATTTCCGTCCCATCCTTTGTTTTCGACCCGAAAACAATCGCGTCGTCCGGAGGGGGTCTCTCAAGATCCCCATATATCTCAAGTCAATATATAGAATTCATCAATATTTTCTCATTTCCTAATTTGGCCGATATTTTGGATTTTTTACCAAACCAATATGACGCTTAAATGACAGCACTTGGTGATGTCACGCCGCAGACTGAGCTCACCGCATGTGTAAATTGCACGCTTCACTCGACACATCATATCGGATGCGAGCGAGAAAAAACATCGCGCGCGTGGCAACATCAGGGAATATTGTAAATTTTATTTATTTTTTCGCAATCGCAAACAATAGAGGACAATGATTATATATATAGTATTTAATTAATATTGTTTTAGATAAGTACAAAAAGTTTGTGACAAGAAGGATTTATATTAAGAGAGTTATTCGAGAAAAATATACCCCATCGGTACGGCTAGAAATATGACATTTGACATCGAATAGATGCACAATACCTTTTAGATTCCTCACCGATAACAAAATCCCTTACTCCTCCTACATTATTAGAGACAATCCGCTGATTAAAATCCTAATTAAAGGTTTCCCAATATCCTATTCCGTCGAGGACGCTAGAGAATTTTTGGCGGACCAGCAGATTTCGGGCATCGAAGAGATCCATCGATTGACG
>JAGXCT010034809.1:0-84292 GCA_022495035.1 Philopotamus ludificatus
ACAACATTTTTAAATTTGTAATTGGCCCGTTGTAAAAAAAGGTTGCTGATCCCTGTCGTGGTGTATTTATGTGTGATCAGCGACTTATTGGAAATAAATAAATAAATTTCAAGCGGTTTTGTGATCCATCATTATGAAATGACAGGTGTTTTCCGCGAAAGTACGACTCGGCTACGATCGGTTTCGGTTTTCTTCGGCGTCGTGCACGTCGTCGCCATGGCAATACGAAGGCGCCAGGCGTCTTCCGGTTCATTTCCCGAAGACCAGAAATACACCGACTATTTGCTCTGCGACACAACTCCGTTTAATTGAAAATTAGTTTGAATTACCGCTCCTCGAAATAGCCAAAGACCACGAATCAAATAGAAAATAGATGGAATTGAAAGAGCAGCGTTCGACCCACGTGCTGGAACGCGTTGATTCTGGACCGTGGGCGTTCTGCGCGTCTTCAAGTAGCAACTACTGAGCCGAGAATATTTTCGAGATTTGCTCACGAATATCTTATCGATCGATCGAGTGCCCTAAACGGCATTGGCCTTGCTTTATTATATAGATACCATTAAAAATGGCATCGTTTGATTCAGATCAATCATCTGATACTGACGACGGCGCTAATAGACGCCGTGGCGCTCAAGTGATAGTGACAATTGGGGACATAATTGGCGTAATTAATGCGTGTTCTTGTACTATCGTATTTCTTTACTAGACCTAACACGTGCTCGTCTCATTATCTTTTCATGGTGATCGAAAAGGATACGGAATACATCAAAACGGTGGACTGGAAATACCATAAAATAGTCCCAACACGTCGTGGGCTAGTACCAAATTGAGATTAATTGAACAATTGCAGACAACCTCATGTTTATTTGATGCGTAGAATAGTTTACTCCTCTCTGTGCCGTAAACTATGAGGTAAAACGATAAGAAATGACAATTGTTTATTTATCATTATTGTCTTGTATTTTCCGCAAAAATAATCTATTGTAAAACTGAGTCATAATTTTCCAATTTAATCATAATGTGAAGTAATACTCAAAATATTAGGGGGACCCGAAATAAATCGCGTATTTCATTACCTAATGTTAAAACGCCAGCAAAGCTTCTAAATAATTTTATGGTTAAGTACTGATGGCACGTACATGTCGATCTAGGTTTCAAAGGTTCAAACCGGGAAAGAGATCTGAATCTGGACGACCTTCTAAATTTGATGACGACATATTGAGAACCTGTTCCGAGTCAAATCTTCAAGGTCCTCTGTACAGTTACATTTGCAACCCATCGGTAAAATAAATAGAATAATAATTTGGATATCGCATGAACTATAACAAAGAAAAACGGAGAAATACATGCGATTCTTTGTTGTCGAGACAAAGAATTCGACATTTTTTACACCAAATTGTAACTGGAGATGAGGAATGGATCGTTTGCGGTAAGGCAACGGCATTCCCCGAATCAAAATCCCCTTCCGTCCCCTAAGCCTCTCTCAACACTCCGAAAAGTTCTTTTGTACATTTGGTGGGATGTAAGAGGATTAATTCATTATAAATCACCAACACCGGATGTAAAAATTACTTCAGAGGTTTACTGTCAAAAATTTGAAGCAGTTATTTTTAGCATTTATTTCTTCATTAATCTTCATAAAGCAAGAATGACCCAAGAAAAAATCTAGAGTTAAGCTAGGAGGTTCTGCCACCACAGTCTTCATATTTTCCAGACCTTGCTCCTTCTGATTACTTTCTTTTCAGGTTTATGTAACACATTTTAACCTAGCCGTGACGATAGGGTCTATTTTGGACCCCAAGTTTTTTATTTTTCTCGAATAACTCTTTTAACCATTTTTTCAGCCCTTTTCAGTCTATTTTTTGCACTTTTACGCAAAAAAATCGTATTGCATATAAAGTCGTAAAATGCATTGAAAATCTATTATCAGGCTATAGCTAAGTAAGAATGCAATTGGAATAAAATAAGCTAGAGAGTGATCCTTTCATAATTGATGAGAAGATACAATAATAAAGCTGCGATTTATTTAAGCGCGCATCTGTCTTCACACGAATACGCGTGAGCGCGAAAAATGGGAACCCTTCTGCTTGACGCGTATTCGCGTCAACGCGCATGAAGTGGTTAATATAAATCCTACATGTTCTAAACTTTTTGTATTTGTCTTAAAAAAAAATCTAAAGAATAAATAATAATTGACCTTTATTGTCCGCAATTGTAAAAAAAAATAAAACAACAATATTCGCTTTTATTGCCACGGACGCGATGTTTTTTCTCGCTCGCATCCAAATTATGAAACATATCATGAATATCTATTTTTATTCTCATTATAATCTCTTTTTATTAAAAAAAGGCAAAATAACCTACATCCCAGACATCATTCTACACATGTTGAAGCCAAATGTTCTCCATATTAATTAAATATATATATTTTTTTTAAATAAAATGGTATTCTATCTTTTCGAGTTTGATGTAAATTGTGCCTAATTGTTTTGCTATAATATGGTCATCTATCATTCCTTAACCCTTTCAATGCGGCGGGTCTAAACACAATTTTGCATCTGAGTGCGGCGTCGTTTTGGACCAAATTATTTTTTTGGTGAGGTAAATTTGTATTCACAGTTTACCGCTATATTAGACCATTTTCCTATAAGAGATTTATGCAAACATGTTGATTAGGATATGTTCTTCCATCTCAACTAAAAAAATAAACTCGATTCGATATATTTTCGTAATAATAAATCGAACAAAATATCAATTGCTCAAACAGAGATTAAGTGAGAAAAAAATGGGAATGCGAATCAAAATCAAAAATGCGAAATGCAATTTTCTTATACCATTACATCCGTACACGTGTATGTGGAACATAATGTGCGTGGAACACCCTTAACAACCCCTGAGCCGAGATACGTCACCGATACTACTGCGGAGATTTGAACCGTTACTATTCATATTTACATATTACATGGTTCCTATAAATTTCTTGTAATATGTTGTATATTTATTGATAGCTGTGTTTATTAGTTAAAGTTTTACAGAATCTCGCGCATGTACGACATGCGGCCGCACCCTGGACACGATTTGTATACGCATGTATGTCATGCGCCCCGCACTGAAAGGGTTAAATATGAAAGTTTCTTCAGAAAAGTCGAGATCTAGCAATAATAATTTAAGATCAGATTCAATTGGCGAATTTTATGAATTCTAATTCGATTTTCTGTCACTATTTTAATCTTTAAATCCATTTATGGCATCTTTGATGCTTCAGCACGCATCTACAAAGCAGATGCATTAGCTTTAATTCCTTTATCGAACAATAATATCATAAAATATATCGCAAATGTGTCATCGAGTCATCAACGATAAGATTCTCTCGATTTCCCCTTTTTTTTGTTTTTAAAATTTTCATTTCATAATGTTGAAATATTTGGCGTCACAGCATCATCGAATTACCTTCCGGGCGGAATTGCACATCCGCGGCTTTGGAGGCGCCTTAAATTTTGCGTGCCACGTGCAATTGACTAATTAACGAGCATGCCAAATTATTCTTTGGCTCGTTAAGATGACAGGAAGCGATTTGTCAATATCGTTTTGCATCCGGAAGTGCAGTTAAGTGACAATATTGGAATCCGAGGCTGAGGCGCACGGCCCAACTGCTTTGCTCTCTCCCTCTCTCTCTCTCTCTCTCTCTCTAGATTCTAGCATCCGAGCGGTCGTAAAATCAGGGTTTTGCTGCTCGGACTGTTGATTTACGACAGGCAGTGTCCATCGTACGCTATCGCAGCACAATAACATCGATGATGTCACCATGCGACCATGAAAGGTCACGCTGATGCATTCAAAAACTGATATTGCCAATTATCGTCATTATTTTTTCGCGAGGACGGCGTAATTAAATTCACCTATCACCGTTTCGCATACATTTTTATACGTCGGTCGTAAATTACTCCGGACTATTATTAACCAATTGACCCGAACTCGACCCGATTGCTTATATGTATTATTTATTGCGTGTCGTAAATGAAATCTTTATTTTTGCGTTAGCCTTGTCTAGAGCGTTTGAGATTCGCTCTGAAAGCGTATAAAGACGATGCGACACATTTGACAGCGCGGCCATTTTGAAATTATTTTTATTGCGAGCGCGCATAAAATATCTTAACACCAAAAAATATGACCATCGTCATTTATTTTTTTATTGCCAACAGTAATAATAAGCCCGATTAATGAACACGATTCCTATTGCATTTTATCGCTAAACTCGGCGTTGTTATCATAATATTTACGTTATTCGCGAATGTCATTCGATATGTGGGACAGGAAACGTCCGCTACAAAAAATGTACCAGCAGCTGCATTATTCATTTTCAATGACACAACGTGCATAATGCAATTATATCAAAGCGGCTCGGCAGCTTGCATAACCTAACAAAGCACCAATATTTTCATTGTAAATCGCCGGATCGATTTGTGATCGGCATTGTGCATATTTTCCTATGATTCATTTATTAAATGGAGTTGCGGAAAATTCCGCAGCTGATGCAAACAAAGCTTTTTACAATTCGGTCGACGCTTATACTCAATTTTATTTGCAACATGACATATTTTTTAAAAACATTCGTTTACATTAAAAAAAATCATATTCATTCCGCCAAATGTGACAAGTTAATGGGACTATTTGCCGAAACAATCGCCACATTTGTTTTTACTCGCAGAGAATCGATAAATTATTCAATTTGAAAAAAAAAAACAAATGATTCACCGTCGACAGATGTCGCCATTTTGAAATTAAGCCGTTTCTGTCATTAATCTGTTTCCTGAAATACTCGGAATTAACCAACCGATTGATTGACATATTGTTCGGAAGCCAATTCGCGGTGTGAATTGATTTTCGGTGTCCTCTACATTGACCCGAACTCTCGTCTAATGTCAAACGCGAAGAGCAATCAATCAATCAATCGACAAGAACGCTTTCGCAAGCAGACGATCGGACCCAAGCATCTCTCTTCGACACAATTAAACTAAATATTGGGTTAAAACCAATTTTTTCTCAGAATTGATTTATTTATTTTAAAATTGTCCTTCTATATAAAGGATACTTCCTCTGTACTCTCCATTCTGTTTTGATCTAGCCGGCGTACAGTAGAGTGCCGTTATATATTTTTCAAAATGCCCTCAAAGTTCGATAAACCCAAAGGTGTTTTACAAAATTCCGATTTGGGAATTTTTCATTGAATGATGAACCACGGATTGAACAGCCTTTCAAGTCTGATGACGACAATTTAAAAGTCACAATTGACACTGATCCACATCAAAACACCAGTAAGAGTCCACGGTGAGATGGAAGTCAACGAATCAAGCGTATTGAGACATTTACATCGTATCTTAGTGCAAAATTTGGATTTCTCATCAAAATATGAACCAGAATTAGTAAATAGAAAAGAGGTAGTGTTTCGTCACAAGAACGCGCGACCACACGTCGTGATGATAACCCAATAAAAGCTTCGACCATATTCTCCGATCTTTACTTTGACTTCTGATTATCATTATTAACCCATCCATCACGGCGGTTTAAAGACAAGCGCGTTGTCCGAAAGGGGTCTCTCAGAGACCCCAAGCATTTCAGCCAAAGATATTTATGAATATCGTTTTTTAACATAGCACTCGAACAACAGGCACCATTCTTAATAAATCGGGGCAGTATCTTGCCTATTCGGACGACATTGACATTGTGGCTAGATCTTGGAAGGCTCTCGACGATTGGGCGTGGGGTTATCTGCCCCATTCTACACTAAGATAAGTGACACTAAGAAGGAACACGATCAGTGGTCAGGCTCCAGTGAACTGAAGTCGTGTCAAGGATGCGAGACATTCAGCCATTGAAAAGGCTTATGATTAACAAGCCTTCCTGTCCCCGCAGGAAAGGAAGACCAAGGTTAAGGTGATTGGATTGTGTACAGGGACACTGCATCATTGAAACTGATCGGAAGATGGAGCGACGTGGCGGCAGACCGGATAAAATGGAGAAGGGTGCTGGATGAGGGCAGAGCTTTACAATAGGGCTGCTGCGCCTATGATGATAATGATTGATTAACTCTTCATTAATACCTCGACAAGAGATTATTCCAAGAATTAATTCATAATTTGGTCGAGATTTTGGATTTTTTAACTTATCAATATGACGCGTAAATGACAACGCGCAAAACTTCATACCATCATACCGGATGCGAGCGATAAAAAACGTCACGCCCGTGGCAACAGAAGCGAATATTGTTGTTTTTGTTTTTTATTCACAATCCAGACTATAAAGGGAGTGTTTTAACCCTTTATAGGACAAAGGCTGAAATTTGTTAATATATTAACACGTTACAATCCGAGCGATTTCGCGCGGTACTTTTCGATGGAGCCGTGCGATTTCTAAAAGAAATAAACGACTCTAAATTTACTAATTACTAATAAGGACTCGTATGCGCGTCCCCGAACCGCTGCTCTGTCTCCACGAGGACTTAAGTGCGAGTCGGCCGGACCGTTGCTCTGGGCGCCGCGAGGACTCGCATACGAGTCCCCGGACCGCTGCTCTGGCGCCACGATAACTCGCATACGAGTTCCCCGGACTGCAACGTGTTAACCAGTCGCTTTATAGTCTATATTTCCATGAGCGCCCATAGAAATGTCAACCTTAGTAACCTAATATGTTGTCGAAAAAGTTCTTTGGTTAATTTAATGTTATTGACAATAAGTATTGTCAATTACAATGAAAAATAAAATTATTTAATTTGCCCTATAAAGGGTTAAAAGAGTTATTCGAGAAAAAAATTGAGGTACCGGTTGATAGAAAGGTGAGAGAATTGATTAAATCAATAAAAAAAATGTTTAAAAAAACCCAATTGTTTCAGACGACGGATGCTGGTTAACATGTTCGTACAAGCCGCATTTCTAGCACGGTAGTCCCTTATCAAATGTATCCCAGTAGCCTAGACAAACAACATTATCAGTGTGTACACGCATGTTCACTGCTTTTGACCGGCCTTCACTCTAATAATCCTGTCGCACATTTAGATCATGCTAAAATGCCAAGGCGACGACGACGCCGCCACGTGTTCCGTACATAAATAATAATATTTGCATTTGTTTTCAACAGTTGTCTTCTGCGATTACAATGGGTCGGGAAGATCGCTGCAGTTCCTCGAGGACTACATACAGAAGGAAGTGCTGCCATCGCACGGCGGCACGTGCTCCTCCATGTCCAACACGTCGCTCCAATCGAATCTCTACAAGTACGTACAGACAACAGGCGCGAGTTCAATCACCCGTCTGTTTTGCGATAAAAAAAATTCATTCGAATGACATAAGTCATCGTGCCAAAAAAAAATTTGGCGTGTACCAGTGGAAAAATCAAATTTTATATCAATATGTAAATCTATTTTTTCACTCATCGTCGAGTGTTGTTATAAGAGTTTTATAAGTTTGTTTTCGCGGTGCGTGTGTGGCATTGTTGTGTTTGATTTTTTTTGCTTCGTACAAACTGTCGTGGGTGTTTATTATTAGATTACCACCAGGTCTTGTCACCTTCTAAATATAGTGTTAATGTCTTGCTCTAGCCGTACATTTGCTATTTGTATGTAAATACGCTACACGTTGTTCGGATGCAAAGCGACGAACGTGACATCTTGCTAAAGGGCGTGCAACCGTTTGTTTTTCAGGGAAGAGGCCCGATCCGTCATACAGAACGCGTTCAATTGCTCGGCGGAGGATATCGTGCTGCTGGGGGCGTCGCTGTCGATGCTGGTCAGGGGACTGCGCCCCAGATCTCCCGTCGTCTTCGTCGGTCCATCCGAGAGCGCCGCTACGTTGGCGCCATGGAGCGAATGCGGTGCCACGGTAAACACTGATAAATATTATGACATATTTTTTTTAGCTAAACCACTCGATGACCCATTAACTCTCGTGCGACTTAATTAATATTTTATACCCGATAAGGTCTCCGTGTGTTTATGTGTATGAATGAAAAACACATTTATCTCAATTAATACGAAGGAAACATGTCTAATTGAAAATTAATCATACACGTTTAACCTTTGTGCTCTCCTTTATGTTTTATAATCGCATGTGTGCGGTGAAAGAGTCTGCGGTGTAATAACAATACAATTATTATAAAACAATACGTTTTAAATAAATCTTTTTTATCGCGAAACGACAACGCAAATTTAAACAATAATATTTGTTTTAAATTATGATTCGTTAGCACTCGCGATTCGACTGCTGTTGGCGTATTAGATTAATAGGAAAATAATTGCGATTTTTGTTTGTTCGGCTAATTTTATTCATTAATAATCAATTTATTGGGTAATAAATGAGTTCCATTTTATTTGACATTAATGTCATTTTAGTCGATGCATTCATCATTACAGTCAACCCTCCCATAGCGCATTGTGTTATAGAGCACGCTACATTATGAAGCTCGAAACCAACGACGTCGCCCGATGGGGTCTTTTTACTATGGAAATATACCCCAAGCATTTTAATGCAAGATATTGACCGATAAAATGCTAAAAAATGGATTATTCTACGAATAATAATAGTTATTCATGATATGCTTCATAATTAGGTGGTAGATATTTTGGATATTTTTTCTAATCAATATGACGCGTAAATGACACGCGCACTCGGCGATGTCTCGCCGCAGATCGTGTCACTCGCACTTGCATATCGTACAACAACAATGAATATCGTCGTTTTTATTTATGTTTCGCAATTGCAGACATAGACTTTTTTTTAGACAAATACAAACAGTTTGTGACATGTAAGATTTATATTAAAAGAGTTATTCGAGAAAAATCAAAAACGGGGTCCAAAATAACCATCGGCACGGCTATATACAGTCAGCCCTCCTATAGCCTTCCTTTAAATCGCTTCTTTTTACAAAATTCCTTGTCAACCAAAGAGCATTGACCTTCATTTCGCTCGACAATGTATAATAGATTTACGAAATATCTAAATTGACCTTAAAAATATTAAAATTTTGTAGAAAAAACAAAGCGATTTTAGAGCATTTTTTAGTACTTAACTTTACTTTACATAATTTTTATCTTTTTTACGCTAGATTGTAAAAATAAAATAATGTTCCAAACTAATATTGTTAAAATATCAAAGGTCCAAACCTTTTTTATGGAATACCAAAAAATATGCATAGGTGGTTGATATATAAACCTTAAAAAAAATGTTTAGATGAGGCGTCGAATATTCGACGCTTCGTCTTTTTCGCACGAGAATCGACCGTCGAATATTAAGTTTAGTAACCAAAGAATTAATGCCCTTTGGTTAACAACACTTAATTAAACTAAACGTGAACAAACTAAACATCATTTAAAATATATCGATTGATTTCGTTCAATTTACAACATACAATTAAAAAACCTCAATTTTTCTATGGGCGGGTTTCCATTGCGTGGTCTCCCTTCTTGGAACCCTCTTATCTCGGCGCTATAGGAGGGTTCAGTGGCGGATGATAACTTTTTGGGGTATGATACTAATTACATTTCAGAGACCTCTAGTAGCAAATAATGGTGGAGGGAGATTGTCGGTTGTCTTAGAATGAGAACGAATTAAAAAAAAATGTATGTAATTGGTAAAAAATAAATATTCTTAGTAACACACATAAATATATAATTGATTTAACAAATAATTTAGTTTCTCATAGTCGATCTGTATTTATTTTTTATAAATAATAGTCTAGAGAAAACTAAACATTTGTATTTATGGTTAATTTAAAATATACTCTCAGTTGGTGACATTCGTCCCGTTCGGGGGCCTCTTTAGAGCCCCCAATTGTCGTGGGCCTGAATTATTTTTCGATTTTAAGAATGTTTAATGAATTAATATGTTATATTTTCAATATTTCCTCTCTTGGCGCCCCTCGGCGCACCTAATCTTCCGCCGCCTGTGTGCGCCGCACAATCTGGCCATATGGACGGTGCGCCCCTCTCTGCACACAGGCGTCGGATACTGTCGGCGCGCTTCTGTTAACCAGCATTAAAAATCTGAATAAATTTATTTCGAAGCTGTGAAAGAATGAAACAATTCAATAATGATCATAAATTTTATGTTTTTTTTGTTGATGGTGTTTCTCCACCACCACTGCCTTGATTCCCACAATATGTTTCAAATGCCCTTTTAGATCGTCAATTTTATGGGTTTTATTTAATGTCTTTACGTAACAATGTACAAACTGATTAAGAACTAACGAGCACTCAGCCATCTATTCTAGTAAAAAAAATATCATTGCCAAAATTATCTCTCAACGATAACAATGCAACAGTGACAGTGCATTAGAACTTATTTGTGACTCAATCCAATAATTAATCGAGATGAAAGCCATTAAAATAGACACATTTCTGCATAGTTTATTAATTGTGTATAATTCCTGGAGCTGAAGTCTGTAAATGCATTTTTTGGCAGCAGATGTGGGTTTGAGAAGACCTTGCCCTTTGAGATATCGTCGAAATGCTTAAACAAGCGATAATCTGTTGGCGAGTATGGTGGATGAGGCAATCTTTCGTAGCCCAATTCATTCAACTGTTGTTAGGTCAATTGTATGACGTATTTTGTCGATTCCTCGACAGTTCACCAACATCAATTTATCAAGCTCTTTAGATGTTCCTGACTGCTGCATCTAATTTTAGTGCAAGCTCTCTTTGCTGTGGTGGTTATGATTAAAATAAAATCAATTGAAGAAAAACGACCTTAGAAATCGTCAATAGACGTGAAATCTCTTCGACAGCCAAGAATATATTAAGCATTCAATATGGCGAACAATGTAAAGATGCGTCAGAGACAAGTGTTACAACACAATAAAAACCGCCCACAAAAATCCGCATATATTTTGATCAAACCTTGCACATTAGAAGCATAGATTCGATTTGATGCAGCTTCAGCTGCTTTTAACCTGAACCTGCTCACTTCTCAAATGATCTTATGACGCATTTAATGTGTGCAATTACTCATAAATTAATTAGAATTTTTATTTTTCTCCGACATATGTCCTTCTCCTACTCGTACCATCCTAAATCAATCTTCTCTAACTGAGTGCCCTCTAAACTTCTTACACTGTAGTTTCCACGGTTTTGGCTGTGACACTCCCGCGTTCTTTCGGCGCCTGTGTGCGCCGCACAATCTGGCCATATGGACGACGCGCCTCTTATCTCACTAATAGTATGGCTGATTTACACGTCATGTGCATATCTTATTATTATTATTATTTAATCTAATTCCAAACCCACATTAAATATTGCGATATCTTATTACGATCCAAAATTGGATTCTTCAATTAAAATAAATCATCGCGCTCTAATAGATTCTAAGTTTTGGACATTTAAATCTTTCATCTTCCAGTTTCCCACGTTGTTTAATCGCAGCGATCCTTTTTTTCGTAAATTCTCTTGTGACCTCTGTCTGATAGTCCCGCAGGTCATTGTGCACGCGTCTGAGAGTCGTTTGGGTCGAGGGCCCCCGTCTACCAGCTAGACTCTTAAGGTCACAAACCTTGCGCCCTTTAAAAATCGATGCCATCAATGATTTACATACGTAAATTGTAAATTTACTTCTCGGGATTCATTCATTTTGTTTATATTAATAACTATATTATTTTTTTTTATTATTAATTTTCAGATTGTTCGCATATCGGAAACAAAAGAAGGATTCTTGGATTTAAACGCGTTGGAGATGAAGCTACAGCACTACACTACTAGCAATAGAATGCTGATTGGGTGTTTCGCAGCAGCTTCAAGAGTCACTGGTATTTTAACGGATGACGTAGCCACTACTCTGCTTCTTCATCAGTATAACGCATTGGCTGTGTGGGGTTGCTCCTTTTCCGCCGCTGGCAGAGGATTAGACATGAATCCCCTGCTGCCGGGCTTGGAAGAGAATGAAACTGCAGCCAGTAAAGACGCTGCCTTCTTTACGTGTGCCAAATTTATTGGAGGCGTTCAAGCTCCGTCTATTTTAATAGTGAAGAAGTCATTATTCAATCAGAGTCCTCTATATGCCTACGATGACATACAAGTAAGATCGTTATAATAAAAATCTTGTTTATAAATAATATTATAGACGTTATAATTAAATATAATAAAAATTTTAGGATGTTATAATGAAAGAAGAAGATTGCGGCTCCGTAGAGGCCGTAAGAGCCGGTCTTGTAGTACAACTCAAAGATGCTATCGGCAAGAAAATAATCGAGTCACGACAAGATCATATAACTAGGTACAATCATTCAAAATAAATCAATAATATAACCGAATATATCAACGCTAATATTGTGTTATCAAATTTTAGACAAGTTTTATCGCACATTAAAAATTCGCCGGAATTAATACTACTCGGCTTCGACGTGCCGTCCATCAGAAGGTTGCCGATATTTTCCCTACTGGTGAAACATCCGCGTGGTATATTCCTTCATCACAATTTTGTATGCGCTGTACTTAACGACGTTTTCGGAATACAAGCGAGAGGAGGACTCAAGAGTACCACGAATTACGGACAAGAACTTCTCGGCATCGACGACAATCTTGCCAAAGAATACGCCAAACTACTCGGCGACGACATGTAAATCATACGCTTGTTTTTTATGCCGTATCTAAATTTACCTGTATTATAATTGAGAGTTTATTTTTAGTCAAAGTCATCTTGAACAGCAATCCAGTTTACATGCGTTGCCGCACACCCACGAACACCTCCGTCCAGGATTCTTTAGAATATCTCTGCCGTATTTTATATCGGACAGCGAACTAGCTTTCGTGTTGGAAGCATTGAAAATGGTAGCTACGGAGGCGTGGAAAATATTGCCTCAGTACAGAATGAATCCGGAAACGGGTATGTGGGTCCATCATTCGTATCCTCCGATGCGCGATAGAAAATTCCTTAAAAATATCAATTACATCGACGGAAAGATGTGCGTCAGCGAACGGAAAATATCCGGTAATTATTAATAATACTCATATGTCGTATTGTTTATATTTAAATTATAATTATTTCATTTTCAAATTTTAAGGTTGCGGAGTTTATCCTCAGACGTACTACGAATGCTTGCAAGCCGCGAGAAATCTGTTTAATAGAGCAAGAAAATCTGCACAAAAATGTCCTCCTATCGAACAGCTTATAAAATTCAATGCCAAAGCTGATTATTTGAGATGGTATATGCTTCCGAAAGAGGCGCATGATTTATTGTTAGGAAATTCGACGAACGTTAAGCATATTACGCCGTTCGATCCTGGAATGTATTACAGCGGCAGAAAGAGTGCGAATTCAATCTCGTCCGGACGCAGCTCGCCTGTACCCGGAGGCTCTCCGAGGCATTATAGTCTTTCTGCTATAGATATTAATCAATTTGCAATATTTAATTCAAATTTCAAGTCCATTTCGAGAGAGCCGAGTCTAATAGAACATCCGATAAAACCGAAAGCTCGAAGAAGTGACGTTACCTGTATGAAATCGTCTCCGGTGAGATTCATTGTAGGTGATGCAGTCACTCCATCTACATATTCCAATGTTCCTGTTTCCAATTTAATAAAGGCTGAAAATAGATTATCGAGAGCTAGGTGCCATAGTTTAGGATCTGATAGTCCACCTCCTGTGAATATGCACGAGTTGCCCGTTTTGAAAACAAACAATTCTAGCGGCGGTAAATTAGATACATGCAATTGCAGCAGTCAAACGGATTTGCCATCGTTGGAGGATTATAGTAATTCTCCGACATCTAGTTTAACCTATTTAAGAAATAATATATCTAATCCCGATTATAGTCAAATGGGAAGATCATCCCCCGCAGTATCGATAACCTCACAAAATTCAGAAGATCTTCAAGCGTACGTCAAGGAAATGACCAAAGAAATAGCAACCGAACTGAAATCCGAGATACGCGAAGTAATTTCCCGAGTTGAAGATGTTTTGGAAAACACAGATTCCATTGATATTTCCTGTTATAATTTTAACAATAGTTCTAATTCGCTAAATGATAGAAATTCTGTTTCCGTCTCCGACGTGACGGAATACCTCATGGGCGTTTCCAGAGAAATGGCTAGCGAAGTGAAATACGAAATACGAGAAATGGTCAATCAAGTGGACGAAATGATATCGCCCGATATCAATTCGGCGGGCGTTTCTCACTTTAACTCGTTGTCGTCGCCGAACACGTCTAGAAAAAATTCGCCGCCGGAATCCGTGAGGCGCAGATTACGATCCGGCTCGGAAGCTTCGTTCGGAAAAGTCAGATTCACGCCCAACGAAGAGTTTCAAGATAGAATGACGTTGAAAAAGTCGCCGACTAGTCCCAGACTCACGTTCACCGATAGACCAGCTCCGGCCAATCAGATTAACGAAAATTTAGAATTTTTTCGTGGCCAACCGAAACAGGAGCAATCACCGTACAATCAGTCGCCGCAGCATACACCCGATTCTCTTTCACATGACATTCCTGGTACTGGAAATCTGTCATTTAATTCAAGCGAAACTTCGAGCCCTGACACAATTATTCAAGTCCTGAACAATCCGGCGATAACGGACGCGATACCGAAGTCGAATAGCTCAAACAAATTGTCGGACGAAGACGAAAGCGAGTGCCAAAAGCTGTGTTATAAAAATAAAACTTGGTATCACAACAATTCCGTGAGCTCGCAGGACAGCGGCATTAATATGGCGTTTCATGATCACGACGGATGCAATGATCTAGGTATGGTATTAAAATGATTTATTACAAAATAAATATTATAAGGGGTTCCTGACGAAAATGTTGTATTTTTTAATAAAAAGTAAACTTAAAAAAATATATATTATTTTATCTATTATTAATTATTGTCCATCAATTGCTACAACTTTCATACATCTTTCTAGTAATTTTAATATGCCATTTGCATCAAAATATTTTGGTTTATATAAAAAATAGATCTTAGCGGGGGATTTATTACTCGAGGGACTCCAGGCACAATTCAATTTTGTGACCCCCCCCTCCCTTATCTAGACATTGGTATCCGATATCACTTCTTCATTGTTCTTAAATTTATCATCGGATAAAAAGATAATCAAGAATTTTATAATGAATTATTCCTTTACAGTCCCAACATACAAACAAAAGTACCTTTTTGACGGTTAAGTTCAGTTTTGACTTTACCAGTGGTACCTGCTCTTTAGAAAACCACTGCTTTCGCGACATTGGTTCTAGTAAATAATCCACTTCTCATCTCCTGTCACAAGATGACGTAGAAATGTTGAATTTTCTTCTAATTTTATTACTTAATGACACATTCGAACCCGTACAGATTTGTTTTCATCACTTAAATGGTGCGAAGCACATTGTTTATGAATCTTGCCAATTATTTTTAAATGTTATTGCACTCTAGACTCGATAGTTTCCGACTGTATCTGCTATTTGTAACATAGATTTGGTCGAATTACCTTCAACTTCAAAACATAATATCTCATTGTCTACTTTCACTACCATTTCACTTCGAGGTTTAATTTTTAAAGGCAAAATTTCAACTTTAAAATTGTTTGAACCATTTCCGACACCGTCGAATAGTCAACATATAGATGCTCTTCAACCAAAGAAACGTCAAAAAACGACACTTATATCATCGGGTTTTCTATTAATTATACAGTTCATTGATTTCGAATGTAATTTTTTTAGTTAAAAGACGTCCTCATTCAGATACGACATGTTATAAAAAAAAGAGGACACAAACTCGCATGAAGAGCGCTTGTATAATGCAACGGCAAGAAAAGAGCGAAGTACCAGACATAATTGAAGGTGTACCGGTGTGCTCGGGACAGCATAAATCTCATTTCAACAAGGGAAGCTTCTCCGATAACAAACTTTCTTTGAATAGCAGAGTAGATTGTGATTGTCATTGTCAAGATTGCGAATTGAGAGATGACAGGTAAGCTATTACGTCAAATATATTTGTTTTAATCGACGTTATGCTAAATAAAGATTATTTTTAGTTGCTCGATATCGGATTCAGTCAGCTCGAAACATATTAGCAGAGCTTCGACTGCTAGTTCATTCGATCCCTCCGACTTCTCTAGAAAATCTAGTTTCAACACAGATTCATACGATTCTAAAAGGACAAGTATGAACACAACCACCGATGACTATGCAAGGTACGATTGATACAAATATAATATAAATCTATATTTTTTAAACGTATACTTTTATTTGTAGATGTTCTGATCCGTTGTGTTTCCAACACCAAGAATCCGCTACCGATATCACGTCGACGAGCAATATGTGCCGCAGTAGATTAAGCTCGCACAGCAGCAGCAGCACGGAATATCCTGACGATTTCATCTTCGAGGAAGACGGACAATGGTATTGTCCACCGAAAGCCGTCTGGAAAGCAACAATAGAAGTATGTCATATCAAATTTACGCAAATTTTATCAATTACGATGAAGACGGCTGTTTATATTTCAATATATTATTTTTATAGGCAATTCACGAGTTCAGCATGATTAGACACCAAGACAAAGTTCTCATATGTTTATCCGGCGGCATACATTCCCTCACGCTTTTACATACGTTGCATCAATATCAATTTTACGCAAAGGCAAAAGGAATTAGCTTTATAATTGGTAAATTAAATATATATACAGTCAAACCTTCTTTAACGTTCAGGAACACGCTATAGAAAAAAAACGCTTTAGAAAGTTAGGCCCCCATACAAAATATGGGGTTAGGTTTTTTTTAACTTACTTTGCGATTTGAAGCAAATCAAACAGTTGACGTGTTTAATTCGATAAAAGTAGCTCGTGCCTAGATGCGCGAGGGGGTAATTGACCTCGCATATTTCTTCTAGTTTATTCATTCGCAACAGATGTGCCAAGGGAGTTCAAAGGGACAGTTTTTTTAGTTAACTTTTCTTAAAATGCTTTTGAAAATGATGAATAAAAAATAAATAATAAAATATAAACTATGAAACCTGAACGGAAATATGTTTTATTTTAAGATACATATTAATATAAAATATATAAAATAAATGAACGTCTGTGCGGTGCATAACTTAATTGTAATAATATATTTACGAAAATTTTAATTTAACCTAGAAAATATTGCGTTTTGTAAAATTAACGCTATAAGAGGGAACGCTATACAAAAAACCGCCGCAAACGCTTTAGAAGAAAACGCTATAGGAGGGTTGACTGTATTTAGAATATATGTACATATTAGTAGTAATTTAATTATTAATTATTGATTTTTAGGCGCTATAACAATAAACGATGGATTATCGGATGCAGATCCGTTGCATTTGATGGCGTATTGTAAAACGCTCGGAATTAAATATATTTATCAAGATAATTGCTTCGGCGCAACTCCACAAAATATCGGTGCGTAAATTCATAATATTTATTCGAATTGTGATTGTATTAAATATTGTATTTATTATTTGGTTTGTATTTATTTGCAGCGAATAGATCTACGCGGGATAGAGACCTATGCAGCTTTACTAATCACTGGGTCCGACGACAGGTATACAGATCAGCAAACGAACACGGATTTAATGTGATCGCAACCGGACAGCATCTCGACGATGTGGCTCAAAGTTTCATCATATCCGTCTTCAACAACGGAAGATTGAGAACAATGAAAGCGCATTATTTTATTAGGTAATGACGAATTTTATAAATTGCATATTAAACTGCTTTATATGATATCATTTTTTATTTATTTTACAGGGAACAAAATTTGAGAGTGATCCGACCGTTTATTTACGTCAGAGAAAAAAATCTGAATCAATTCGCAGAGTCTTGCCAATTTCCCAGATTCACGACCGTGCAATATGATACCAATTCCGAATCGAACATTATTAATTTGCTCGAGGAAGTTAAAATTTGCGACGCCGACGATACGGATAGCGCGATAAAACCCGACGATGACACCCAACAATCGGCGACATCAAGGTGATTAGCGTTAACATTATTGATGTGACAATATTTGCCGATAATTTTAACACCTATTTATTTTCATTAGCAAAGTGAATCGCTCTTTATCGGCACCGTGCGAAGTGAACAAAATGAAAAAGGAAAATATTGGACGTTTACGAGCAACTTCCGCACCGTGTACTCCGCCAATTACACTTTTGGCACATCAAGAAGCGTTACATCCCGGACTATTTGCTAATCTTAAATCGGCTCTTCATCCACTGATTAGCGCTAGGTAATAAAATTTTATTTACATTTTAAATATGTTGACTATAATCGACATGTAAAATAGATAGACAATGATGAAAAATATAGTTTTCATCATTATCTGCACTTTTCATCAGTTTTTGTACCTTTGACTCCTTTAGATGCCTTGTCCGTATTTGGACATAGGTGATTTACTTGTTCTTGTTTTTTTTCCATATATTTGTGAAATTTGGTTAGCTGAAACAATACTGAAGCTCCCAATCTGGTCCAGCTGCGAATGTTGAAGAGCCACGACAGCTGCTTTCTTCCAATCCACCGTATACCTTCTACTTTTCCCTCAATGATGGTCTGCAGAAGGCGATACTTTGATCAACGAATGATGTGTCTAAAGTACTGGATTTATGGAGTCCAAAAACTCTCAATTCTTGTTATGAATCCGTTCATGAAATCTTCAATATTTTTTGGTAGCATCACATTTCAACCCCCATTTATTTGTCTTCTAGACATGGACCCCTAGGGGTCCGTACGGACCACTTTAGGAATGATTGCATTAGACATTAGACAAAGTGAATGCAGAAAAAAGATCTCAACCATTACTTTCCTGGTCTCAATATTATAGAGATTTATGACATTAGAAGAACATTTCTGAATACAGTGGACCCCGCAATTACACTATCCCGAATTACACGCTGAGTTGAAATATTCGCCACCAACCCCCAACTTGAACGGTCGCATTCACGCCGTGCATTGCGACAAATACATACAAGGCCGACTATTCGGCTGTTCGGCTTCACACACAATAGCCGCCTGCACGGGTGCATATAGGTCAACGCTAATAGTGTCTGTGTATTCGACACGTGCCAGGCTTTACCCCCAATAACACTAATCCCAACTTACACGGTCCCGATTTTAGTGTTAGTGGGGGGTTAACTGTATGTTTTATTACATCTCGAAGAACCCTTATCTGGGGCCGGAAAATGCAAAACTATTGGTTGCTACCCCAACGAAACAGAGGCACAATTCGACTGGAAATCAAGTGAGGGTAGCAAATCAATGGTTAAATATTGAATTATCGAAATTAGGTCTGGGCTCAGCTCAGATCTCAACTGAGCTAATTAGGCTCGTCAGTAAATATCTTTCCGATACCCGCAAAACCGCTAAGCTTCTACTTGTACCCAAGTCAGCAATCCAACCGGGGTAAGTATCATCATATTTACGCTCTCGAAGACTCTCTTCGTCGTAAGACAACCTCAGTGAAGCCGGTGCAAAGTCCTTCGCCATATCGGACATCATAGACCACAGGCAGTCATTGTAACATCGTTACACGCCGACTTCCCTTCGGCGATATCCACGTCAGCAGCCATCGAATCACTGTTCAATAGCATAAATGACTGTTGAACCTTAATGAGCCTTAATTTAATTTTCCGGGCTATAAAAGTCCAAATGCTACAATTCTTTTTTGTCGTGTTTGTACACTTGTCTATGACATATCTAGTCATTGGATGGTTTGATTTTTACAATTTTTACTCGTAGAATTTTTTTCCAAAAACAACACCTCTATGAGGCATCAGCCTCTGTATTCCATGGAAATTAGTCCCGTGACTTACTTCTATTTTCGAAGATGAATAAAAACCATAAAACGTCGAAGTTTTATCAACATTGAGAAGATAGAGATAAGAAAGACCTAAATGCTATACCAAATGAGTTCTGAAATCTTCGGATGTTTTTTAAATTAACTAACAAAATTATTATTAAAGAGAAATGATAACCCTCAAGTCTCGGTCTAAAGAAACGAGCGGCAAAAATCTGATTCTTAGATGATCATCGAATAAAATGAAAATCATGCGAAACAAAAAATACTCCATCGGAACGGGAAAGTTAACTCGTCTAGTTTCACAATGAATTTGCAAACCCGAATTGATCAATCCTGTCAATGATTTTCCGGATGTTTTGTCATTTGTGTTTTTTTTTACGAGTATAAATCGAGCGATGGATGCATTTATTATTTAATACAATCAAATTGTTTACGAATATTTTTTTGTTTTATTTTTTTAGGAGCATCGAAAAAGACATGAAAGAATACAGACACCGCAAACGCTCCGTTATACAAATGAAGAACGGAGTCCCAGTCTACAATTCCGACGAAGGCACCGACGAAGAAATCGTACCGTGAATGACGAATGATTATTTCAATATCGGTTTTTATGCATCGTGATTGAAACAAATGATATTTCAATACAAAAAAAAATATGTTTTATCGCTTCAATTAGTCGTAGTTCATATATTTATATTTTTAGAATAACGTATATACATCATATTCAAGGTTTATATATATATGGATGCCATGTTTACGGATACCAATTTAGACGTTTCTATTTCAGACGAATATATTCGTATATTATATATGCATACATATGTAATGATGCGTAGTTGTTAAATGCGGGCGTAAAATACTCGACGATTCTCACATATTGATGTATCGAGGCGTTGTTGCGCTGATTTTTTTATATATTGCATTTTTAACCTTTCCCTTATCGTGTCAAAGATATATTCTACATGTTCAATTAACGGTGATAAACTCTTATAATGATTTTATTCATATTTATAAGAAGCTCGATCTATCGAGTCGCGGAACGTAACGGAAAGGTTAATGAATTTATGTACGATTGTGTTGTATCTTTATAAAAGATACGCTTATTATAGGATTTTTTATATAAATATGTAAAATGAAATTCACTCGTTTAATACAAAAGCAATTATATTAACGTTAGAATCTCAAATCACCGTAGTCATTGTCAATGTTTATTGGCGACTATCGCAGTTTATTTATATTTTTGTCATTAGTCACAGAGAGACTGATCATAAAATCGATTTATAACAAAATATTGAGCGGAGTATTGCCGTCGTGCAGGACCAAGCGCTATATATAGCGTGTACCGCTCGGAAAATATATCGTAGTGCCATTTCTTCCGTGCAATATGTACCGTCAGTTACCAATTATTCATACAAACATACGTCGTTACCATCTATCTCATCTCGAGTTGTACAATATATTGTTTCTTAATATTAATTGCTGTATCGTTAACCACTTCGTGAGCCGTGACGCGAATACGCGTCAAGCGTTCCAATTTCCGCGCTCACGAGTAATCGCCAGTGGAGCGCTTAAATAAATCACAGTTTTATTATTGCATCTTCTCGTCAATTATGAAAGGATCACTCTCTAGCTTATTTTGTTACGTTTTTTATGCATAAAAGTGCAAAAAATGGACCGAAATGGGTTGAAAAAATATAAAAACATCTTAATGTTAGTAATAAAACTAAAAGAAATACATTTTATTGGAACGTTTTTGCAAAAATAATTCGCTCATGAAGTGGTTAATGAAATATCATTGTGGCTATTTTTTACGTTGAATTTTTATCATGTGCCAACGTGTATGTAGGATTTAAACGTAATTATCAATTAACACTTTACCTCGATAGTTGGTTTTACAGAAGATATTTATATACGGTTAATGATTTAAAGATATATAGAAATTATTGTTAACAGAGAAATATTTTTATTCTATACTTATATGTATCGAGTGTGCGTAGATACAATAAACAGATATCGGACACTTATCCCTCGTTGAATCTATAAATAATAAACGGAGCCTCACTTTCCATATGTTGAGGTGTACGTGTCTATATATATATATTGTTATAATTAATGTCTAGCGATTAGGATAATCTTAGCGTAATTTTCTTTTCGTAGGAGTGGTTTATTAACGATAATTTGTTTATTTTTATTTATGAACTGGTAAAGTAATTCTCATTTGTATTATTATTGACTGATTGATATCACTTTTGTTTTAAATGTGTAAGTAGCATCGGAATCTGTAAAGTAATAGAGTTACATATTATTTTTATATTCGCTTTATTGACGGATTCTAGTTAGAATATGAAATTTGAATGTCGTTTAAATTGTAATCGTCCAACGAGCGATTGGATAAAAAAAAAAAAATTAAGATCAGTCTTCCAGAATGAAATTCATTGATTATTTTTCATCGGCACAATTCGTAATCGTATCGCATCCACGTCATGATGGTATGATTTATTTTATCGTTTATTTATTTTGTTACATTTGGTGTTTATTATATGTGTATCATGAAGATTAATATCTGATTATGTTTATGAAATTGCATATTTTTTGCCAAGTCTTTCATTTATTGTGCTTTGAAGTCAAATATATATATATATTTTACGAAAATATTCATTTGTTTTTATTATTATTCCGAGATGTATCCTTTATTTGTGTGTAAATAAAAGCATGGTTTAATTTACATGATCAAAAGTTGATCTTATAATAACAAAGCTTATGATATCATTACAGAATATATCAAAATTTCTACATATTTTTCGATTTGTTCGATTTCACTTGGGCTTCGGGCAGCACGAGTCTTTTCCGGCCTCTTTTTTCTCAGCTCCTCCTTTGCCGGAGCAGCTGCATTGCGAATCGCATTTACATGACGATCCGCATTTTCCAGGAGTGCAATTGCATTCTAAAAAAATAATAAAACATATAATTATTGATTCGATAAAAGAAAATGTCATTATTTTTTTTTGTGGAGACAATATGCAATAAAACGATACTCACTATCGCCACAACACTTGCAAGGCATTCTGTTTCGATTGTTGCTGAAGATTCGCCAAAGACCGATCACCGACCACCTGGGTTGGACAGCCGAAGACGAGTGCGCAGATCGCCGGCCGAGACTGCGTGGTCTCCGATCGATAACCTTTTATAATGTCCGCCGATTCGTATCGTGTGCACCGGCATTCTTCGTCGGGTTAACTGCTTTATTGACAATTCATTGACTCTGATTGTCCAGAGTGAATGTGCAATTGTGGGCCGCAGCGATCGAGGCACAAAAGTTCTCGGAAAATTAATTATAAAACAAAATGTCGAACGGAGCCATCGTACAGTTCGTCGAAATCGATTTGTAACTGTAAACGTCGACCGCTGAAATAATAAATAATCAAAACGAAACACTGAAATTGAAATTCAATGGCATTGTTGCTAGGGAAACTCGGATTTTGTTTAATCGACCGGGGTTGCCATGCGTCAAATATCTCCCCCTTTACCTTAACTATGTAATTTAATTCGATTGAATATGAATTTATATAAAATGCAATTAAATCGGATTGTTTGTACAGTGGAACCTCGTTCCATCGTTTTTCGAGGAGCCAAAAAAAAGCGATAAATGCGGAAGACACGCGAATCTCTGCGTCTGGATTTCTTTAAAGCTCTCGAATCGGTATCCTTCCTAGAGATCTAAGTTTCAGAGCTTCACTTGTGAGTATATTTTCGGGTTGATGATAATGTTTATTAGGTTGTTAAAGGTTTTATTTTAAAGCTTTTTACCATTAAAAAAAATTTCAGTCGTGACATACATTACCCCTTTTCTATTTATCAACTGGTCTATATTTTTCAAGAGCAGCGTTTCATCAACAGTAATACTGTAAAATCCCGGTCTCATCAAACACCCTTCTCCATCTTCTCGTGATGATGATGATTGCGTATGGCTTTTACTTTGCCATTCTTCGCGTGCTCGTCGTTGTTGGAGTTTCCTCCGCCATTTCGGGGCACGCCAAGAACAACATTAGTCGGCTACGTAATCCAGGTGCAGGTTGATCCGCTAGCCTTCCGGAGGGGCAGGCCCCTCTTTGGGCCGGCAGGCCAACGTTGCACGCCTTAGCGATAGTCTAAAACAGCCACCTGGTGCGGCATTGCTTCCATCCGAACGAGTTTCCCTGTTTCCGCCATGGCCTGGATTTTATAATTTCGAACTGGGGTAGGACGGAGCGAGTTTGTAGGAAGTGGATGGAAACGGCACAAGGAACTATCCCGGCATTTGGCCTTTGAATGGCTAGGGAGCCGGGTCGATTCCAGTCTGGATAATGCATCTCTATACCAATTACTGGTGACAGAGATACAAAGAGTTGTGTCTAGATACCTCTACGTGGTTATTCTAAAGCATGCGTTTCTACGGGCCTTGGCGTGGTTAATTCTAAGCATGCTTTAAGTTAGTCAATAGGTTAGGGTCTTCCATGCTTCTCAAACTGTAGGCCCGGTCAGATGTCGATATCAAGTTTATCCAGCCATGCTTCAGCCTGTTCGTCGACATTATTTAAGGCGTTGATTATTGTACATATTTTTGCACTGTTATGCTGGGCACCTATCAAAGTTCAACTGGGCCCCTAGTCAACTCTATGCAGGGTTATGTTGACAGAGAGTTGTGTTTCATTTCTGATAAATTCTTGGTGGCTACCCCCCTCCCCCCGGTAGGGGTTGGGAGGTGATAAACAGATATTCTGAATCCCCGTGTTATTCGTAGAAAAGTTATATAGGGTGACCAATAGAGTGGCCGCCCACCGGCGGTCAATATTGGCTAGTTTAAGGTTTTTGTATGGAATCTCGCCGTCGCAGAAAGGTTTAAGACACCTCACTATTTGTTGGCGAGCTGTCGCTTTGTCTTCGATCGGTTTGGAGGCGATCCAAAATATCTAAAGTAATTAACACGATACAAGTAAAATAGCGATATAAATTGGGGTAAGTTTCAATGATGCAGTATCCCTCTGTGCAGAGTCCAACCACCTCAGCTTAGGCCTTCCTTTCCTCCGGGGACAGGCAGGCTTGTTAACAATGAGCCTTTTCGGTGGCTGAGTGTACCGCATCCTTGACACGTGACCGGCCATCATTATTGCTCATCTTGTTTTGTCAAAGCTTAACATTCAGATCCGTATGTTAAGACGTGCCTGATGAGGGTCATGTAGGGCTTGACTTTAGTCTTGTTTGAGAGGAGTCTCGACCGGAGATGCTTTTGGTGCCCAAGCATGATTCTTCTTCGTGCTTCAAGAATTCGTCCTTGGCATACGGGCATGTATTTATTTATTTTCGTCATCAGATAGACAACCGTCGTCTGATCCGTGATTTATCAGTATGTGAAAAATTCCCAGATCAGAATTTTGTATTTAAATTTTGCTAGTATCGTACATAAACGTCAGAACTTTTGCATCAACATAATGCATATATCTTTCAGCTTGGGAGTGATTCTCGCTCGAGTATCAACCGTGGCAGATTTATAGTGATGCTTATGATGCTGGTGCATAAGGCCCCCAATCAGACCCTAAGACCTTACTCATTATATCACAGAATTTAGTTTTGTAAATAATGCATAAAAGAACAAAGTATAAAATAGGTAGTGAGGTGGCGCCCATAAGGGCAATTCGCACAGTACAAGTGGGTTATGTGCTGAGCCAACCAACAGCTTGATGAAGTGCTTTACCAAGTATATTGACCTTCTTTTCTCGAGAATTACCTACCCCCGGCAACCCCGCATCCATGCACTGAGGTATAAACTCGGGTAAAATCCAAATTCCCTCATGTAGATTATGATTTTCTTCTGGATTTATGAAGATATCTTAAGAATTTCTTCTGGATTTTCTCTAGCCTGAGGATATTCGAAGCGTATATGGCGCCCAGACGATAGATCGTGATTCAAGTTAACATCGAACCAATGTATCGTATACCAACCTTAATATTAATACTAAGGTGCTATGTATGTAATGAGAATTTCTCAAAGACAAAGCCCAACATTCTTGAAGCTCTATTACATACCTCGTATACATGTGAGTTGAATCTAAATTTAGAATGGAACAGAATTCCCAGGTCTTTAATTGACGACTGTCTGGGAAGAGTTAGGTTCCCAGACAGTAGTGGATGCCCATTTGAGCAAAGAATTGATTTCTGTTATAGATTAAATTTTGGGGTTCCCAATGTTCGGAGACCCGATGCTCCACCCTATCATACCGTCACTCGAATAAAGAATATGTCAGACTCAAATGTACGTGCCAGTTAATAGAATACTATATTTTTTATACTCTTCAAGTTATATATTTTTTCTTTTGATCTTTGTGTTTGTTACTAAGAATATTTTTTATTATACCACCAGGAACCTCTGAAATGTAATTAGCATCAGGCTCCAAAAAATCATCATCCGCCACTGAGCATCAGGGCGTGGTCGAGAGTCCCACTACTGGGATAGCGTTTTTTTGTTTACGTAACGGCTTATCTTTTAAAAAAAATCTTCAACGAAACAAGAACCGATCTAACGGCATGTTTTTTATGATTGCGACCATTTGGACTTTGCAAATTCTAATAATGATGATTTTTATTTCATACGTATTTCAATACGGGTTGATTCGCTAGCTTTACAGAGGGACGGATTCTTCATTATATAAGATAAAAATCTAATAAACGTTTCCTCTCGTACTTAGTTCTGATATTAAACAATCTAACAATATATTTAACCTAATCGTGCCGTTGGGTTCTATTTGGGACCCCAAGCTTTAGATTTTTTTTACCTTTATTGTCCAGAACTGCGAAAAAAATAAATAAAAACAACAATATTCACGGGCACGATGCTCGAAGTGCGAGTGAAACGTATACTAGTGACACGTGCCGCGAGAATTTGGCGGTCGGTCTACCAACGGCGTATCTACAGTCTGCGGCGGGATATCGCCGAGTGTATGCGTCATTTACGCGTCATATTGATTAGTTAAAAATCCAAAATATGGATCAAATTATGAATAATTATTTATATTCTTTGAATTATCTATTTTTTTTAATGAATTTGATGTTTGGGGGTCTATTTTCCATAGTAAATATATCCCCTTCGGACGATGTGGATGGTTTCAAGCCGACGTGACGGATGGGTTAATACAGAAATACGGAAATGATCTTGTCCTTCAAGTGAAGCTAAAACTGAAGGTCTTGGAAGCTCCAAAGGTGCCCCCAATGATTCGGGTCCAAATGCTTTAGCATTATAAGCATCCATATAAATCCGCCATTGCAGGAAGGTTTATGTTGGTAGGGAGTTGTTTTGAGAAGGAAAATGGCTCAAGGTACTGTAAAGGAATGATGGTTCGCTGGACCAGGATGAGGAGATGATGACGATCCTTCATACTCGTCAAATTAAACAGTATAATTAATATAACGTTTTATTAATATAATTAATATAATAAGTATTTTGGAAATAATTACAGTGATTGCGTCGTCGAAGAGTGTCACGAGACCTCTCTATATTCTCTCTGGTCACGAGTACCTCCGGGACCCATGTATATAATCGCTTGATTAATTGCTGTAATCGGCTTCATGTAACATTACACATGTTGGGACATTCGAGGACCGATACATTTTGAGCTGTTGAAACCGATCGAAAAGCTAAATTCGAAGAGGTACTTATAATTATTATTAGACTCAGTTTTATTTGTTGATTATAATCAATAACATGTTATAATATACAAAACATATCACAAAAACTAAACGTTAAAATGTACAAAGTTTATGTAAAATCATAAAATCCCAAATCATACATACAATTTTGCATGAATATTTCATAATTTATAACAGTAATATAAATAACAAGAAAATATAAATAACAAGAAAATATAAATAACTCAAAATATAAATGACAACAAAATATGGCTGAGGTTTTTCTGGAAAGCCCGCCCTACGGTGAGTCCAAATGTAGACTACCTCTGAAGAGCCATCGTGGCAACCATCGCATCTATGTACTCCATAGACAAACATGCGACCAACACCCAGGGTAAGGTTGAGGGAGGAGAATCTCGTCTGACTCCTGCCTGGCGTAAGTCACAAGCAAACCCCTGTAAGCAGGGATGGAGGAGACAAGGTCCTGTGACAGATTTGGGGCCAGGGGACCGCCTCACTACCTTGAGCATGGTCTCTCCTTCATAGGAGAACTCCGACATTCCCAAAGAATGTGTCTCCAAAGATTGTCTCCATGGAGCTCAGCAAACCCCTCGCAAGCCGGGCCATCCCCTTTGGAGGCCTGTGACGATGAAGATTGGCGTTTGGGGCCAAGTGTGCCGTAATAAACTGAGATAATGTAATGGTCAGAATAAACCGAGTAGCCAATACGAAGCATATTACTGGGGAAGAACTGAAACCAATTCTTCCCGTACCTCTTAGCAGACCAGCGGATTGCTACATCTTTAACGCGGCATTCTGGAGCCCTTCTGAATGCGGATTGTTCCAGAGCTCTGACGTCGGTCGGGAGAATGTCCTGGTCCCCAAGACCGCCGTAGAGGCAGTCCTATAGGCCCTGGTCAGCGCGAAAGAAGGCATCTCCGAACCAGAGTTAGACTAGCCCGGCGGGCCTAAAAATTACTGGCGTATGTTATGACGGGTACAAGATAATAAGGACTGAAGAGGTACTGTCACCAATTGGAGAATTTAAAAAACAGCACTCCAAGAAAGGTGAGCCAAGCGATGAATAGAAGGAAATCTTTACTGTTTCCATGATAATGCTTTAGGGACTCGTCAGAAACTCGCAGAGCTAGGCTGGGAAATTCTGTCGCATCCCCCATACTCCCCGGACCTAGCACCCTCCGATAATCACTTGTTTCTGTCCTCACAAAATTGTTTGCAGGGCAAAAAATTCTAAAACGAAGAAGATATCAGACAAGCACTGGTTCAATTTTTCGTCTTCATGAATAAGGCATTTTTTTAAAATGGAATATATTAATACAAATTGCAGGAAGTCATAAATAATGATGGATATTACATTGTTCAATAAAGTAAAATATATAAAATCATTAAATATGCAATGCCAACCACCAAAGTACCATTCCAGCATTTGCATTAGGATGACTGGAGAGGAGACAGAATTTAATGACTAGAATTATCAATAGCGATAGCGTCATCTTGATAGTATCACGAGACCTTTATTTCGAGGAAAACAATAGTTTTGATGATTAAAGAATGCCAGATTACTTAACATTGTTTAGCCGGAACTATAAAAAAGTTCTAAATTGTAGTTCCGATTTAATTCGATTGAGGATTGCGTGCAATATTCTAGAAAACGGTTTCAAAATACATTTTTGTTATAAAAACTGAGTCAATTGACATGAATTACATCGACTTATCTCTTGGTATTGTGCGATTGTATTATTATCGCAAAGATAGATGATAAATATATTTTTCTGTGCTGCGAAATTAATAACAATATCAATAAAAATCGATGTAATCAAAATGGCGCAGTGTTGCCATTTTAATTGATATTCTTTTGTTTTATAATTTGAATACATATCATCGGAGGCGACCTGTACATGGCTAAATCGGTTTGTGGGCGAATAAAAAAAAGCTAATTTATCGAACAGACTGCTCCCATTGAAGATAAAGGAAAAGAGAGCAGGTGATCATGCGATAAGTATATGTACGAACTGCCTCGGGGGCTAAACGGTCAACTTTCACAAGTGGACGATTATTTTCGTGGACTAAAATAACAATATTGAGTGCCTATCGATTAGCATGAGTCATTTTTCAGAGAATATCACGTTCATATCTATCGATAAACTCTTTGTTACTCTATCTGATGAACGCTTTATTTAATTCCCTCGGAACATATGTATGATTGATGTTCTTATTTAGATTAAATATCGCTCATGAATAAATTGTATTCAATATTTGTTTTCGAAATCTTGCACATATTTCCTCGATGACGTAATAATTTAAACCGCGGCAACATTTAAACGTTTCATTCATTGCGCATTTTCCTAGTAAAGCATATCGTATTGTTCAAAATATACCTTTGACTCATTTCACCTCGATTATATTTTTTAATTACCGTCCAGATAAGGCCAAAAGTGTTGAAAATTGAACTGTGGCTATCTTATCTTCCTGCGCATACAAATATATTTTTTGATAGCTATGAAACATATGCGTACAAGAGTTACGCCAACGCCCATAACGCTGACAGTGGTTTGAAATTGTTAAATGATGATATTTTTTTTATATTCAAAAGCGATAAACATTGCATTTATCTGCTTACATTGATATTAGCATGACAATAAGGTCAATTTCAAGGTTGGATTGTCCAACAATTGATATAATATATAATAATTATGTATTAATAATTTAATTTGCTTGGCAATAACATTTATCTGCATTTAAACAACACGATTAAATAAAAATATATAGTTTGAAGTATTTTAAATCGATCTGGGTGATAATAATCAGTGAATATATCAACAACTTTGTTGAAAATATTACGTAGGAACTCATTAATGGAGACGATTTGAAAGAAAAGAACTGTTATTAACTAGCTGGGTCTATTTGGGACCCCAAATAACTCTTTTAATATAAATTCTACATGTCATAAACTCTTTGTTATTTGTCTAAAAAGGTCTAAAGAATAAATATTATATAATATATTTTTATTTGTTCGCAATTTCAAAAAAAAAAACAATAATAGTCTATTCGCTATAAGTACCGGATGCAAGCGAGAAGAAACATCTGGCATATGCAAGTGCGAGTGAAGCCGTACTAAAGACGTGTGGCGCGAACTCTGAGACTGCGGCGTGTCTCAGTCTGCGGCGGAACGTCGCCGTGTGCGCGTCATTTACGCGTCACATTAATTAGTAGAAAAATTCAAAGTTTGATCGATATTTTGGATTTTTCTACTAATATATTAGAAGGGCCCGAATGTAATGTCGTAGTTTTTTAATGAAACTCAAATTATAATTATAATAATTATACAAAATAGTTACCAATATTTTCTATGACTTTTGCCATCTATTAGGTAAATCGAAAATGCCTTTCTTATAAAACTCTGCAGGTTTAGAATCGAAAATTTCTGAAAGGGACGATTTTATTTCATCTTCTGATTTAAAAAAAAAATCTCGTAAATAATAAGATCTAGGTCTGGAGAATAAGCTGGATGCAATAAAGCTGTCAAATCTAATGCATCCATTTTTTGTCGAGTCAAATAGGCTACATGTGGTCGCGCGTTGTCATGCAAGAGGATAGTGTTTTCGTTTCTATTCACTAAAGCCGGCCTTTTTTCATTTAACTTAACACGTAAACGTTCTAATTGGTCACAGGACCCTTGGGATGTTACCGTTTGGTCTTGTTTCAATATTTTATAATGAACAATCCTATCACCATACGCAAAGTAAAACTTTTTCGGATGTAATCCAACTCTCGAGGTCAAACTTGCCTTTTGTCCTCGCTCTAACCATTGCTTTCTTTTTCTTATGTTTGAATAGAGTATCCGTTTCTCGTCTCCGGTGATTAAATTGTGCAGAAATAGTCAGTAACTCGAATATACCGCGCCTCATGTGTTTGTTTCTCTCAGTCAACGCATGGGGGACCCACTCGTCTTCCTTTTGAATCTTCCCTATTTTTTCAGATATCTTTGAGTTGACGACCATGAAGTACCAGCTTGGCTCAATAATTCTTCGATACTACGCAAAATTCTACGCAAAACGAAGATTGGAGACTTCTCACGACACACAAAATACATCTTTCTTAGTCAAAGGAATGAAGAAAACTAATCTGAAACTATGCTTTCCGAAAATCAATAATTATTTTTATTCTTAGTAAAATTCATTTAATTCAATGAAACCATTTGGCAGTACAAAGAAGAATCATGCTGGCAAAGTGGTGCTACTTTGGACTTCAAAAGCATCTACGGTCGAGATTCCTCTCAAAGAAGACACACGTCAAGCTCTACAAGACCCTCATTAGGTCCGTCCTAACATACTGATCTGAATGTTGGGCTTTGAAAAAACAAAATGAGCGACAACTGGATACTCTGGGGTAGAAAATTCTAAGATGAATATTTGGAGACGCATTCGATTAAAGAATATGAATGGCGTACCTGAAGCAACAAGGAGCTATACCGACTACACAAGATAACCGGTCACAAGATAACCATTCTGACGATAACGTCAGAATGGCCAGATTCCGGTAAGCCGATCATGTGTCAAGGATATGGCCAGCCGTCGAAAATGCTTATGGTTAACAAGCCTTCCTGTCCCAGAGCCCAAGCTCCAGAGAAAAGGAAGACCAAGGCTGAGGTAGTTGGAATGTGTACAGAGGGACATTGCATCATTGAAACTTACCGGAAGATGGAACGATGTAGCGGCAGACCAGATAAAATGGAGAAGGGTGTTGTATGAGGCCAGGGCTCTACAATAGGGCTGTTGCGCCTATGATGATGATGATTTCAAAAAAAGTCAAGATACTGATAAAGAATTTATTAATATCTTGATTTAAAATGCTTGGGATATATTTTCATATATTCTTTTCATACTAAATAGGGCGACGCCGTTGATTTCGAGCCGCCGTAACGGATCGGTTGCAAGATGAACTATAAAAAATGGTTAAGAAAATTATAATTGTTCCAGAAAATTTGGTGGATTGGGACTGAAAGAAAGTATCGAGGGCCTGATTGACTTGCTCATCATTAATTAAAGTTTTTCCATTAAAAAAGTTTTGTAAGGAATAGAAAAGGTGGTAGTAGCAAGATGAGCTCCAGATTTTTTTCATGAGTCACTTTTGCCGTGTGTGGTCACACCAAAACACGCGAAACCTTTACAACAGCCAACAGTAAAGTGAGCATCCGATATTATTACAAATGTCAAGATACGTCAAGGACACAAAATCAAAAATATTCTCGCATATATTTTATCAAATTTTAGCATTAAAAAAATAAATAAAATATTAAATCAAAATCATAACACAATTGTAACAGCGATTCCGTTATTTCTCCTCAATGTTTAACCCTTTGAACTCCTATGTCGAGGTCACCTCGACATTTTTTACTTTGAGTCGTTTTTAAAATAATTAAGAGACTATTATTAATTAAGAGAATTTTATAACAAAAGACGTGCCAAGGGTTTCTCGGTAGAAGTGGGGCCTTAGAATATATGTTTTGTCTGATTCTCGTACAAGCTACATCTCAACATTTGTCCAATATTTTGGAAGCTATACGACTCAGGGTCTGGTTAGACCTGACTTGACGTTTACCAGTAGAATTGTGTTACATTTATTCATGCGTAAGGCTTTAAAATGGTGTAGGAAATTATTTTTTTGGGGCTTCGAGACTAGTATTGTAAACTCCTACATTTTATACAAAGTATGTGAAAAAAAGAAGAACAGAAAGCCTATGAAGGACAAAAAATTTCGCCAAACTTTGTTGATGCAATTGGTTGAAATTTCCTAATATCAAAACCAAAGCCAGAAATCATCTTAACTAGTCTGAAACAAATTTAGATGGAACTGGACATTTCATTTACAGTAATCCTAAGAAACATAAGGACTGCATGGTATGTTCAAATCGAAATTTTTTTTTATTCATTTATTTTAACTTTTTTCCAATGATTTTACCTTAAATATAATTTTTAGCAAATTCGCTGAAAATAGCTTGGAGTTGCTGGGTAAGCTTTTGAAAAAAACATTGGAGTTCAAAGGGATATTATATACGCAATGACGTTGTTGTTGGTTTTTTCCAAAATTCTTTTCACAATTCCCGTGTATATCTATTTTTTTATCAAAATAAAAAAAATCAATTATGATATAATATTATAATTTAAGCTTTTAATGATTACTTCTGATACCATTTGAACATGGTTGAAGAATTAAAAGATGATTTGAATTCAAGATTTTTGATAATAATATAGGTCGTTGAATAAAACTTGCATGAAATAGCTTTTGAGATAAACAGAAATGATAGAATTTGGAATCAAATCAATAAAAAAACAACTGATTTCTTGCAAAAAGAAGAGCACAAAACTCTAGATAGGTTTTTAAGGGACCTACATTCATAACCGCTGTATTATTTAATGAATTATCTGATCTGATAAGAATGATAATATATAATTACTATCAGTTCCAGTTGTCTTCAGTGCCCGGACGTAGTCCCTGAGTGTGTGGTCGTCTCCATCCATGGTGGTGACATTGTGAAATACCAAAATGGGGCGAAAGCCTTTTTCTGCCAGGTCGCTCTGGCTGGCCGTCGGTTTAGTTTTGCTTGCCAGCTACAGTTGTAGTGCCCAAGAGAACAATGACATTGTTTCAGTGGAAAATATTAGGAGTTCAGACACGTTGATCAAAGACGAGGAATCTCTGGTGGAGGTTGTAAAAAAGGACTTCGAGCCGACGATATTAGAGGAGAGCAAGTATGGCGACAGCGGAGAAAACTTGCTAGTGGACCCGATTGTTGAACCGAAGAAGGAGGCGGTGGAGGTGCCCGACGTCGAAGTGAGCAATATGAGATCGGTGGAGAAGAAGGGCAATCTGGAGATGGAACCGCAGCTCGGCAGGATCGACGACGGCTTTGGTAAATTGGATTAAACCATTTAATTATTTTTATCTAACGTATCTTAAGTACAATATGCTATGTATAATCCGGCTGACTTAGATAAGAAAAAAGGATCGATATATAAATTCGGATGAGCGATTACAGAACGTTATCGACAACAACACACATCACTTATTATTATTATTATAAATGTTTCAATATATGACCACACCTAATTTCGTAGCATACTTTTATGATACATATATCTGAAACATCATTCATTTCACACACGCACAAAAATATAACTAAAACTCGGAATTACTAACGAAACTTATGGGTTCTAGATATTTCCACGGAGCGATTCAATACATTCCTATCCAAAACACAGATATCGTATTGCAATGAGTAAGCACTTGTCACGCCGATGTGACAATGGCGGACAAAGGGTTAACGATCTTTTATTCTAATAGCATATGCAGACATCAAGATAAAACAAAAGATACTCAATTGGATTTATTTGAGATGACTCGATGATTAATATATATGAATAATACTAAGGATGATTAATGTCGGGGTTTAAACATCACACTAATCATCATTTACTTTTATTTTAGATCAATAATATATAGATTAGTAATTAAATAATTGATGGCTTTATTTTATGAAATATTAAGGCATGTCTCTCACATATAAAAATCATTTTGAAATACAGTCAACCCTCCTAAAGCGTATACATAGAGACCATGTTATAGAAACCCGCCCTATAGAAGATTAGGCATACATTTAGAGCTAGGTTATTTTAATTGTATATTCGAAAATTTAATTTTGAATAACTAGTTGATTCATGCGCCCTTCAATTTGACTGCGGAGGGTTTCCCTCCTATAGCGCTCTATAAGAGCGCTATAGGAGGGTTGACTGTATATGTATACAGTTACCTTCTGATTATTCGTGTGCGAATTATCAAGTTTGCGGATAATATAGATAGATAATAGAACGTATTACAGATAGCTAATCAAGATAAATAAAAGGAACAAAACTAAGAAATCTTTCTGTTGATTATTATAGTCAGAAAGAAGTTGATTTAAATCAATTATTGGCGATACTTAATACTATACATAGAGAAAATCAGTAACACTCGTTTTGAGATGAAAGAAAATTATTCCAGATTTAAAAAGAAATCATTTGGATTTGACAAATGTGCTGATTTACTTATATAATATTTAATGTAGACTTTAATAAATGTAACTCATTTTAATAAATTATTATTTTATATTTTGAAATTTTTCCCGCTTGAAAAATTTCCGGCGCCTGTGTGCGCCGCACAATCTCCCCATATGAACGGCGCACCTCACCTGAATCCCTTGAATATGCACATCTGATGTTGAGACATTCACGTAACAACATTATACGATTTACCACTCTCTCTCATGTGTGCATTTTTCATGTAATCTGCATATAAATGAATTAACAAAATATAGTTTGTGAAAAATATGTTTTTATCAAATGCAATATAATCAGAAATAGATAAAAATAATTAACAATTCTAGGTGTGGTTCATAGATTATAAATGAGTAAATGAGTGCGAATGATAATGCACACACACACACATATAATTCGTCGAAAAATATGTATCGATAAACGGCTTTGTCATTTGGATTGTATCGAGAATTCACGATATGGCATAATGCATTCGTTCAAAAATGTTCTAATTATGATGTAATGTTCTAAAATTTTTTTTTTTTAATTGTTAGATAAAGATTTCTAGCCCTAGTCATATTCTACTCTCGCTAATACCACTATTTGTCTCGACAAAATATAATCTTATCGTAGAATTGTCATAATCACTGTTAACATATAGAAAAATGTAGTATGAAAACGTTAGATACGAGTTGAAAGAATAAGGGCCTCTCTTTGAAAGAATTCATTATTTATTATTTTTATTTTTAGCTCATATCGACGGAAGAGTTTCGCCGTCTGTCACCTACAACAACAACGGTCAACCGTATGTGATAGCTGAATCCAGACTGAGATCAATCAGAGAACGATTCCTGTATCCATACTATGATATGGGCGGAGACAACAACGAGGGAGATTACCAGAGGGACATACATTCATCGACGCCGCAGATCCATAAAAATTTCAACTTCCAGCTGCCGTTCTTCGGCTTCCGATTCAATTACACGAGGGTAAATTATTATTTATATTTATATTAATCAACTTAAATATAATAAAAAAAAACGTTTTGCGTTGCAGGTTTCTATGCATGGATATTTGGAATTTAGCGACCCTCCGAGTAATTTTCAGTACCCGTTGACGTTCCCCGTGAAAGACTGGCCCGCCCAGAGCGATCCTTCGTTCATCGGAATATTCTACAGCAAATGTCGTATCGGCAGCATTCGCATCGAAGACGTAAATCAGATGAAGCCCGGCGTGTACTTCAGAATGGAACGCGATTTGCAGACGAGGACCGATCAAATGGGCGTCGAGATGCGGGAGAGGATCACCTGGGACATCAGAGAGGGCGTGATCGGAGCTGAAACCTTCTATCCCAAGCACATGGCCATCATCACGTGGAAGAACATGTCTTTCGCCGGTGGTATCGACAACAGTCTCTACGTGGTAAGCCGCGATTGCATCAAACGATGACTGTTACTAATGACGAATCAAATCGTATGATGTATGAATAATTTTCAGACGAATTCGTTCCAAATGGTGTTGGCGACCGATGAAGTGTTTACGTATGCCATATTCAATTACGCCGATCTGCAATGGAGCAGTCACACGGAAGCTGGCGGTGATACAACTAGAGGCGAAGGAGGTGTTCCCGCTTTCGTAAGTACAACATATATGTATAACTACTGATATGATGCGCATTCCTTATGCAATAATGATGGAAAGTAGGAAATCTATGGCCAAGCGGTGCGCGTCCATATGGCCAGCTTGTGCGGCGCACACAAGCGCCGAATAATTACACGCGCCATCAGGGAAACATTTAAACATCTAAAATAATAATTTATTACAATGAATTACATTTCTTAAAGTCGATATTAAATAATGTATAACAATATAAGTAATTGCCGTTGTTAATATTTTCAAGCACAGTCGTCGGCGCGCTTTTGGTTATGGCATAAAGAATTATGTGAACCAGAGCCGATGCTTAAATGAGAGAAATAAGCAAAAAAATCTGATGAAAAGATTGATTTGAGATGATAGAATGTTTGAATATTCAATTGTTAAGATTAAAAAAAAAATGAAATTGAAAGAAACCCCCTCTCTATCTGTCGTTCTACTTAAGACTTGAGAGGTTCCAACTTTTTGTTTTTAATACAAGTTTTTAAAATACAACTTGAATTGAAGCATATCGCATATCTGGATTTTGAGAATTATATAAAAATGTAAAGTTTAATCACCAAACATTTTAAAATCACATTATCGATGGAAAAATGTCAACACAGAACGATGTTGCCAATTTCGTTTGTTAAAAATCAAGATATTCCTGTATGAATTGTATTATATGTACTTTAGTATGCGGTCTACTATATATTTTATTTTATTTATCTTGCTCGTATCTCCTAATTATTTCCAAAAAATGTCTCAAACACCTCTCATTTTCTTTTCAATATGAGAATTTACGAGAAAAATACGTGCGGCTATAACGGTGCATATTAAAGGTAGACCCATTACGGTATACCGTATTCTTTAGCAGACCTATTACGGTATACCGCATATTAAAGCGGTATACCGTAATAGGTATACCGCTTTAATATGCGGTATACCTATTACGTTTAAAAACCATTTAAAGCAATCTAGTAAGGTTTGATAAAAAACAATCGTTATTTTTGAATTTCGTGAAACACGATGAGAATTTTTTATTATTCTCGGAATATTATGAAAATATTGTTTAAATAGGTTGGTTTTAATGCTGGCAATGGAACTCAAAGCTACGAGTACGATCCGTATTCTCAAAACTCCATTATACGAGATTTGACGGGAAGAGGATGGGGAAACAATATTCCTGGACGACACATTTTCAGAATCGACGAGAAAATCTTAGTGGGAAGCTGCAACAAAGACATAGGTAAACTATCGATGAAATAAAACAATTAAATCTTAACACACCTCGAATTGCTAAATAAATATTCATCTCAATAAAGACGGCGCCAATCTACCGCTGATGTTTGCTCCGGAGAGCGGTAACATGTTAGGAGGAACCATCGTCAACGTGACAGGACCGTGCTTCAATCCGACGGACAGAGTGACGTGCAGATTCGACACCGAAGACGTCGTCGGTAGATACGTCAGCAGGAATTCGTTCACGTGCGTTCAACCGCCGCTATTGGCTGAAGGATACGTCAGATTCGAGATTGCCGTGAACACAGAGAGCTACAAATGGAAAGGACGATTCTTCGTCGGTAATAAAAGATGCATATATTCAATTAAGTCTTATTTAAGGCCCATCTGAATCCATTGCGATTTTCACAGAGACCCCTGCTACGGCTACCGAACGCATCTTCTTCGAGAACAACGACGTGCACGAGAGAAATCCGGCGCAGGTCAGAATCACATGGGACAAACGCAACTTGACGTTCAACGAACAAATGCCCGTGTCGATCTCTTTGTGGGGATACAAAGAGACCACGATCAGACCGGAATTCCAGTTCATCGACATGTTAGAGTTAAACGTGCAGAACACCGGAGAGTACACGATCATCCCCGGCAATTACAGACTTAGAGATAACATATTCACCAACGATCTGCAATTCGGATTCATACAGATCAATTTGACCCAGACGACGGATCTGAACCACAATTTCCCGACACCGTATGTAGCAATCGGCGATAAATATCTCGGAATTGTTGTATAGATGTTAGTAATTATTTTCGATGTTTTTAGCGTATTGTGGAGTAGACCTATACCTCTGGGGTGGTATTTTGGAGCACAATGGGAACGACTGTACGGCAATAGATGGCCGGAGAGAATGTGCAACAATTGGTTGAGAAGCGATCGTTTCCTTAAAAATTTCGCCGCTGAAGTCCCATTGTGTCCATGCACCCTAGAACAGGCGCTTTTGGATAAAGGAAGATTTTTACCTGATTTCGACTGCGATAAGGATTCGAATCCAAAATGTTTCTTCAATAGAGTTGCAGTCCATTGCGTAAAAACAGGCATTCCAAGGTATGGCTCAAGAAAAGAATTTACAAAAGAATACTTAAAGCTTCATAAAACTTGATATATTGGAACTCTCATTCGGCTGGAAATCGATTACTGATTTTATCATATTTTTCAGCGGAGAAGGTGCTGGTCAACAATGTTGCTACGATAAAAATAATTACTTGATGTTGTCTTACGATCAGCAATGGGGTTCAAGACCCCAACGCTCTCACAATTTGGGTTTCCTACCGTGGAACGAAGCTAACAAGGTAATCATCGGTATTATATATAAATATTTTCAATCATCAAAACAATTCAATATGCGTATTATATCATCAGGTTCCATCGTTGTCAAATTGGTTCCACGATCAAATCCCATATTATCAATGCTGCTTGTGGCAAGAGGAACAGGCCATTGGATGCGAAACTTTCAGGTATCGTATTGTGCGAATTAATTTGTTGCACATAGATTGAGATGTTACATAATTATCTATTCGATAGATTCGAGCGTAGACCTTCCCAAGACTGTGTTGCTTATCAGCCACCGGGCGTGGCTGCAATCTTTGGAGATCCGCATGTTGTAACATTCGATGATTCACACTATACGTTCAACGGAAAAGGTATTTATTGCAGTTCAAATAATTTCAATTAATCATCGATACCCCCTTTGACATCCCCTACAACTGAACGGGAAACTCTTGCCGAATGTACTACGAAAAACAATGATAGTGATGATTTCGTGTGGTGGTTTTTACTCTACCATTCTTAGCAATAGCCTAAAACAGCCGTCAGGTATGGTATTGCTTCCATCCGAACAAGTATCCTCATTGCCACTACGGCCTGGGACTTGAGGGACGGGGGATGGGAGTTTGTAGGGAGTGGTAATGAACTGTCAACGCGCGGATTGTAACAATGTCTTCGGTAGCACAACCGTCACCGAATCAGCACTAATAGGGGCCTGGGCTCCACATGGTTCCGTAGAATCTACGGAACCATGAGTATGCCCAACCGCGATCGCGACTACGTCAGATACCGACACGCGACAACACTCAACTCAAGTGTAGGTGGATAGATATTGCGGTCTGGAAGCGGGTTCGGAGTTCCAGAATTGGAACCTTCCGAACACATCAACAACATCAGTATATAGCTAAGTAGTCCAGGCACAAAATCCCTCATTGGGCCGCTAGACAACGTCATGCAGCGATAAGAACTGCAATAGAAACATCTCCATGGAATTGCTTCTACTTTAACAAGTCATCTCGGATTAGGGATCTTAAGAATGGTTGAGATTGCAGCAAAATAGATCGAGATGGAAAACGACTAGAGCAACTATGTCTGCATTTGTATTTAAGTGAGGCATAGTATCCTGAACAAGGATAGTCCCACCTTTACTCCAACGCTGTTAAGTCTGTGCTACCATTTGATTAGCGGATATGGAGGAAGGTTTTGATGTGTTTTTCTGTCATAGATAGAGCATATCCTCCACTATTTAGATCAGGGGTGAGCAACCCAAGATCTCATATTTTACCTTCAAAAATCATACAGTCTAATTCTACTCTAGCTCTATCCCGCATCCTCATTATACCCAATACGTAATTATAGTATTTTTCCACATGTATCATTCGCTGTTTTGGTTATTCATGATATGCTTTATAACTTGGTCGATATTTTGGATTTTTTTACTAATCAATATGACATGTAATCAATATGACGCTCCCGTATCGCCGCACGTGGTTTCACTAGCACTTGCACGTGCGCGATGTTTTTTCTCACTCGCATCCGGTACGGAGCGAAAATAAATATCGCTCGCGTGGCAACTGCAGCGAAAATTGTTAACGTATTAGGTATATAAACATAAAGGTAACTAACCACATGACGTAACGATTGCAGTGAATTCAAAGCCACAAACCCAATGGCGATCCTTTCATGTAAAAAGGAATATTTTTTGTTATATTTATTTATTATATAACCAAAAATAAAAGTATATTTTTATTGCTGAATTACATTGTGATTAATATTCAATTGAAGGTTTTGTGCACTTCCCGTCCAAAAAAGCGCTTTAAGCTAGTTAAAATATCATTTAAAGCCAAGAATAAGGTATCTCTTACGCAGAGTCTGAAATTATGAATAAAGCCATCCTTAGGTTTAAAATTGTTCAGTAATCATTTCTAACTACTCCAAATTTCCTATTTGTACTGTTGGCACTCCTTTCCAGTATCTTGATCATTGTAATTTTGAGTTCAGTTCATATGATCGGAGGAAATCACTTCACCACATATCCCTATTTTACGACTGGACAGATCATTTAATTTCTTTAAATAGTTATAAACCGGCATAGTCCGTTTTACGCGGGAAACGGTTCCCGCAAAAGTCGGTGACATCATCGTCATGTGACTCAGAGGACCGGGTATAAATATATCCCGTTTTGGAGCCATAACACATTCGCTCACGCCGTCATGGCAGTCACATCTCCGTGATTTCTCTCGTACCAGAGATACGTCTCTGGGATCCTTATCATCATCTCGTACCAGAGATACGTCTCTGGGACCTTTTCATCACACCTATTATCGAACTGACAACACCTGCAAATTCTTCAATAAACATCAATATCAAAACAAAGCGTGTTTTCACTTTGATCTCGATCTTCGAAGCGATCGTCAACTACCGGACGGTTCGAACGTTTTGGCGCCAGCGGTCGTGTACCTTTTTGATACGCGAGCTCGGGTGCTTTAACATAATTGGTGGCAGCAGTGGTGTTTCCATTATTTGGACTACTGTCGCGCCCCTTAACATAATTGGTGGCAGCGGTGGTATACCATTATTTGGACTACTGTCACGCCCCCTTAACATGGGCACGACTAGGTTAATAATATTTCTATTAATGGGTGTTTTATTTCTGTATTTTTTTATACTAGGTTAAATTTTGTTAATAAATTAGATAATTTGAGTTCATTATTCAGTGTTTGTATTATCATAAGTTTTTTACATGCGGCCCGTTGTAAAAAAAGGTTGCTCACCCTTCGACCAGAGGTTGCGGACCTTCCATCTATGAGGCTGTCTCTTAATTGAATTTGGGGACAGCGTCTGTGACATATGTTCGTCTCCAGCTCCAATTTGCTACAAAAATGTATTAGCCTCATACTAAACAAATTTTGATCTACAATTCTTCGACCCCAGAATCCCTTTATCTATTTTTGAGATTCTCTTTTTCTAGCGACTGTCATAGATGGCACTTGTTTCAGGCTATTTCAACTATTCGCGATTATATTTAATGATAAATTGTAATGTTTCGTAGGCGAGTTTGTGTTGGTGAGGACCGATCTGCCAAATTTGAAATTGGACGTGCAGGGACGATTCGAGCAAGTTCGTCCAAATATGTACGGACCCGTTGCCGCAACTCAATTGACAGCGGTGGTAGCAGCCGGCAACAATTCGGCAATCATCGAAGTGCGTCTGCGTCCTTCGCATGCTCAATGGAGATATCGATTGGACGTCCTCGCCAACGGCAAGAGAGTGTTCTTCGACAGGCAGTCCCTGAAAGTGCAACACTTCCCAGGTTAAAACTGTTTATACTTATTCATGAAAATGAATGAACGACAATTAATTATAAATATTTGGCATTGAAGGCGTCGTCGTGTATACCCCCACGTACATTTTGAATCAGTCCGAAGTAATTATGATGTTCCAATCCGGAGCCGGCATTGAAGTCGTCGAAAATAAAGGATTTTTAACAACCAGAGTATATCTTCCGTGGTCATATATCGTAAGTTCACCTTATTTACTCTACTACGATTTGCATACAATTCGCATTCAACGGCTTATATCATGTACAGAACAAAACTAGAGGCCTCTTCGGAAACTGGTCGTGGGATATGAACGATGATTTTACAAGACCCGATGGAACATTCACAGGCGTTAATCTGAACGACTTCCAAAATATACATAATGAATTTGGAAAATACTGTAAGTATTTAATCAATTCTTCAATCGGTTGGATAAATATACGGATATATATATTAATGTTTTTTATTATTTTATAGGGATGCTGACGGATAGAACGGAGGAGGGCGTTGGGACTGCGTTGTTTGATAGAAAACATGGTAAAACCGCATCATTTTTCAACAACGCCACATTCTTACCAAACTTTATAAAAGATCCGAAAGATTTTATACCAAGTAATAGAAGTAGGGACCTCGATAGAGCCAACGATTTATGCGGAATATCTTACCAGTGTCGATACGACTTTGGAATGTCGCTCGATCGGGATATGGCTCATTTTACCAAAAACTATTACGATTCCATAGTAAGTTTTAAAATATAGTAGATCTTTAATTAAAATTCCAGGACGTTGCTGTTAGCTAACAATAATGTAGAAGATTACATGGACGGAACGCGTCAAGAACACATCCGTACTTCAACTTCTTCACAAGAAGCGAAAGCTTCTAGACACCGTAAAAATAAATTATAGAATAAATTAATAAATTTAAATATTTTGATCACATAATTCATGGGTCAAAGTATCGCCTTCTGCAGACTATCGTGAAGGTAAACAGTGGTTAGGAAGAAAGAAGCTGTCGTGGTTCCACAACAGCCACAATTGGACCGAATTGGAAGCTCCAGAATTGTTTCAGCTCGCCTAAAATCGCCGAAGAAGAAACAAATAAATTCAAGAAGCCCAATATACCTTATTTTAATTGCGATTCTTAAAATAATTCAAGTATCGAATTTTATTAAGCCGACGATACTTTCTGAACCGTCATCCAATTCTTTAAAATTATGGGAAATTACATTGTTTTCAAAACGCTCATTTGAAAAATTCTTCAGAAGAAAATCTCCATTCAATCTTCATTATTCCGGACCGTATTGCGATTAATGGGATCTTATGCTTCTTCACTTGGATTCTCATTCATTTTCTTTTCGAATTTGCGATGAAAAATCTCCTAAATTTATGCTTTACTTATCTCGGCCTCTTTTCAATCAAAAAATCTCTTCCTGTGTCTGCTAGAATTATCTTCCACAACTGTTACTGATTTTATTTTGAATCAAGATTGTGTTTCTTCATACCATTCAGTGTCATATTCTTCATGAGTCTTCATCTTCATTACAAATGGCTTTAAGAATTTCATTTATAAAATAACCATGGGTTGAATTGAAGATGTAACCATAGGTTATAGAAGAAATATAATCCATTATATTTCTTCTTCTTTGAGTGCCTTTGTTTTTGAACGTAAACGATCTATATGTCCTTGTTTTTTCTCCATATAATTTTATCAACGTTCTCTTAAATGAAGTTGAGTTGAAAATGCAGAAGAATGTTTAAGATAACATGAAGGGAAGGTGTAAGACTGTGCCTCTTTTCATCTTCGTCTTAAGATTTGTACGATTCTTTGGCGGAGAATTCGGTGCTGGAGTAAAATTTAGTACTTTAGACGTCCTTGGAATAAAGTATCGCCTTCTGCAGATCATCATGGAGGTAAAAGTGAAGGTAAACGGTGTGAGGTCCAAAAGTGTTAGAGAAAATATGAATACAATTGTCTCCGTCTGAAGATGGACAAATCGCTTGAAGAAGAATAAATGGATTATTTTTATTCCTCTATATATGCAATAACATCAATGTTCACGAATATCTTAGATCTATGTTAAATCTAATTTATAATTACTTTAAGATAATAAATCTACTAACCTTAATTTTAAGGTAAACATCAAAGACATAAATTCCAAACGAGTCATCAGCTGCGGAATATTAGAAACGCCGAGGTTTGGTAGAAAAACCAACTTCTTCTTCGTGCCCGACACTAAAGTCACATTTGAATGCAACAAAGAGTTCGTCCTCGTCGGAGATCAACGAAGGACGTGTCTGCCCGAAGGAAGATGGGACGTGCCCGAATACGGCTACACGGAATGTTTACGTGAGTAATCCTAATCATATTTAAGATATGTCGTACGCAGTTTTTGCGCCGTGATAGAAGGTAGTAGTATACATGTGCCATTTTTATATATCGAAGTGTGTTTGGTAATTTAGGCTATCAAGAGTATTCGTCGAGACAGGCGGGTATGACCGGAGGGATCATTCTCGCAGTCATCATGCCGATTGTGCTCGTTTTAGCTTGTATCTGGTATTGTTGTTTCAAAAAGCGTAAGGACAACGACAAGGAGCCGTGGCTGGTCAACACCCTAGAGCGGCGATCGTCGCGGGCCAATCTCAGATCCCAGTCGATGGGAAATCTCACAGATCCGTCGCCGTTCGACACGACGACGAAACGCCAACCGTTCTCGAGGCAGCTGAGCGAACCGCATATAGCACGCAAAGACGAAATCAGTAAAATGGAACCAGTCGAGCCGGAGATCGTGCCGATTGCGAAGTCGATGAGCACCTTTAAGAGTCCTCCGAGTCCACCTAGTCCGCCGCTGTCGGATTTGGCGAGAGACGGCGCCGAATCGGACAGAAGTGATCTGTCGGATTTATCGACGCTGCCGAAGAAGAGAAGGAGCTACGACCATTCGTATCGCACTCACGAACCGCTCGCCGGCCAACCGAACCCGGAATTCCCCGAAAAACTATGGGACGTCAACGAAGAAGACGTGTTGTCGTCCGGATCCAACGACGGAAGCGATTTGACGAAGCCTGCTAAAGACATTGAATACATAAGCAAAAATAAGCCGCGCCAACGCGGACGAAGGTACATGAGGAACAACTATGACTCCGGATTCTCGACGACTGGATCCCAAGCCTCGCCGGCGAACAGTCCCAAGATGGACGATCGATACAGCACGATGTCTTCTCAATACAGCCCGGCGCCCTCCGAGGTCTACAGTCCTTCTCTGAGTCCGACCGAAGAGCACGACATATTGAAATCCTACTTCTCGACATTGCCGATTCGAGAGCCGCTGAGCGCCCCTCCGGACAAAATGAGGACGTTCGAAGTGCCACCGAAAAAAGGAAAATCTCTAGAAACGCTGATAGATCCGCCGGACAATCCACTGGAAGCGAGCACCTTCAGCAGCCGCACGACGATGGTCTAAATAAATAAATAGCGACTTAGATACAATGAGATTTCATGCATGCATTTTTAGCATGCAACAAGTACAGTATTGTGATGAAATGAATATCCATGTTGTTTAAAAACAGAACAAAGTATTTTAGCAAATAGTATTTAGCAGATATTTAATATTATTTCAAAATTGATATATTTTCGTCAATCAATTAATCTTTTTTTTTTATTTTTAATAAAATATTTTTTTTTAAATAACATCCGCATCGAATATTCAGGAAAATTTCTATTCCTCATTTTGATTTTATTCATGTCAATAAAAAAATTGCGTGGCAATATCGGCATTTTCGACGAAAACGTAAAACAAACATACACCTCGATATATAAAAATTAAGATTTGTGTGGAATGGAAGTTTTCATAAATATTTCAGTTTTTTTTTTTATTATTCTAATCAAATCAACCTAAACAAATATTTTAAACGTGACTGAAATTCCAATCCACATAATCTCCCTTATCAGTTGTACACTGAACAAACATAAGAATGGTGTCATCTCAGATAACAATGGTGCAAGTGAAATTCCAGTAAGTGGTTGCAAAACTATTATGTTTATTGCTTAATATTTATTTTTAAAATTGTCATAAACAGGCGCTCAGGAATATTCTTCGAGATGGGCCGGTATCACTTGGGGAATCATTTTAGCCGTAATCATACCGATTCTTCTCCTGCTCGTGTGCGCAGGCTACCGCATCATCAAGAAGCGTAAAGAAGAACAGCAACAAGAGCAGCCAATGTACGGATTGTTTCAGATTGTTTTCATATTTAATTATATTAAATCATCGATTAATATATGTTTTATTATTCATAGGAGTCGTCCCGTTAATATAAGATCATTGTCCCACGACGACACTGAAAACATAATCGACGAAGATGTGAAGACTATAGAACGTTAGGATATAAATCTTTTTTTTTTCACAAATCATTAGAATTAAATAAAATATTATAGCTTTGTTAAACTTTGTTAACGAATATGAATTTATATTAAGGAATTATTTGATAATTGTATAAAGAATATGGCCATTTCATAAGTGTGAGGCATACAAATTATAATATTTATTTTTTATTATTTGTACATTCATTTCATGTGTGAATCATTTTTTTAATAAAATATATTTCTATAAGTTTTATTTTTGTTTGAGACCTACCCTAAAAATAATCCTTGGTTAATTAGATACATTTCATATTAACACTCAAGCACCCGCTGTTTTCAGGCTAAACTTACACCTAATTTAGATAAGAAATAAAATTTTCGAGCTGTGAAAATGATGATTTATTGTATTTTAGACGATAAAAAACAAATAGATATCTATATGTAGTATGTAGGTAATTTTAGCTTTGTAATAAAGGATGTGACGGGTTGTACCACATAAATATTCCAAAAAAGTTATTTTATTGAATGGATAAACAAATGTGTAAGTACTGGAAAGTTTTCGATCCAAATAATCTATTATTTCAAGGACAGTTTTTAACCATAAATAAATACATATGTCATATATTTTACAAAGGGCATGCAGAGCAATGAATGAAACTGTGTCCAGTCATAAAACTTTAAAAGAAAGCCTTTGTAGCGCATTAGATAACACGTTTCGTGTGAACCCGCGTTAGTGCGGGAGCGGGTGTTTACCGTTTACGAAAATTTCCGCACTAACGCGGGTCCGGGTCCTTGAGTGTTAACCTATTTCATTTGCTATAAGAAAAGAATCAAAACAAAGAAAAGGTGTTGGATTTCAGAATTGTTCGAAAATAACTAAGATTGATGCTAAGAAGAGCTTTTTCTAGAAATTACTGCAGTTTTTAAACAAGCAGTTGCATTGCATTGAATTTCCAAATACCAATGAAACCAAATGGAGCGTGGAATTTTTTTAAAGCCTATTCTGCAAGATAATTTGGTTAAAGAATTCAAGAAAAAGAGCAGACTGCATGATAAGAAATGCTCTTTTTACAAACAATATTTAGTTTTTTGAAAAGTAACGATTTCTTGACGGTTTTTTTTTGTAATCAATATTTAGTCTATCCCTTTTTTCAGTCCCGAAGTGGCTTAATCCTGCTATGTTCTCTTGTGGGATTTTAGTCCATTTTTGTGTTTAAAACGTTATTTATTTGTTTATACTTCTGGAATTTCGGATTTTTTTGTGTATATTTATTTGTAAAAGATTGTCCAGGCCAAGGCAAAATATGAAGACTGATCATTTTTCCAGGAAGTCGTTTTACGGGACTTATGACGAGGCCCGAAATTGCTGGCCACGAGGTAAAAATAGTTTTTTTTTCCAATTGTGTTCTAAAACAATGGCATAAGTCCATCTTATAAAACATCAATATTTATATGGAATTTACAATTCCATCACAGAATATTAAATCTGATCTTCCGCCATGCGCCAGGGGACGCGAAAGTAGTACCAAAAAATGGTATCCCACCGCTGCCACCAATTGTTACGACGCGCGAATTGTCACCGATTATTAAAATGGCATCCAACCGCTAGCGTCGAAACATTCGACCGTCCGGTAGTTGACGATCGCTTCGAGCTTCGGTATTAAAGTGAAACACACTATGTTTTAAAGATTATGATATTTATTGAAGAAATGTCGTCAGCTCGATGATGGGTAAATATGGATGTGAAGATATAAGATCCCAGAGGCGAATCTCTGGTATGAGATGATGATCATCATGATCCCAGAGACGCATCTCTGATACGAGAGAAATCACGGAGATGTGACAGATATGATAGCGTGAGCGAAACACCCTGTCAACTGTCGAAAAGACAACGACCGACTGCTGACTGACAAAAACGGGGTTTTTGTAGCAGGTATGAAAAATGACGACTTGTTGTCTATGAAAGGGATGCGGATGGTCATCTCGGGAGAGGGCGCATTCTATACAGCGAAAGCATATGAACACGAAATGAGTCGATTGATTTTATAACAATTTCACAGAAAATTAGAAAAAAAATATCATTTAATTAGTCTGCAGAACGTCTTCACGAACCCATACTCGTGCACTACAACTAAATTTCTAAGAAAAAAAATACGTGTTTCTAAAAGACCTGAGACTGGTACCACCAATTTTATTTTTTTCTATCTGAGGGTCCACACAGGTCTACCTGATCTTTGAGAAACTGACGTTTTACAATCTTTTGAACTGGACAATCATCCTATTTACAATCGATAATGAGGAGTTTTCAATCTCAGGCGATCCTGATGTCCAGAACCTTTCGGAAATGCAACTGATTATCAACTGACAGTTGGCGCCACCAGATATAACTGAAGTCATAGAATGACATGTGGACACACTATGAAATAAAGTAGCAAGATTCAAGTCGGAATTTCAGGTTTGATGAGATGACGATGTTCCAGCAAATGATGACAAAATTGAGAAACAAATAACACTTACTTCTGTATCCTGAATTCTTTTCCCGATGACTGATTATTCGCAGTAGCTGTAGTCGAAACAAGAGATTTTTTTATATATTACAAAAGCAAACGTTAAAAAATAACTGCTATAGCAACGCAGTGTTGCCAACGATGAAAATATATTTTTTATACACGAAGGACACTTGCAGTATTATCTAATTTTTAATATTAATTCTATAAGTCTGACACGTCGATCCTTTATTTATTTAAATGCTATTTAATTAAAATAATATATTACATGCACATATAAGAATATGGTTAAAATTGTGCTGTTAATCCATCCGTTACGGCGGCTCGAAAACAACCGCATCATCCGAAGGGGGTCTATTTATCTCAGATACCCCAAGTATTTCAAGTCAAGATATTGATAAATTCTTCATCAATCGACTATTTTTAAAAAAATAAAATTAGTTAATAAAAATTATTCATTATATTCTTTAAAATTTGGTCGATATTTGGGATTTTTAAACTAATCAATATGACGCGTAAATAGCGATGTATAACCGGAGACTGAGCTCTCGCAGCATGTTTCACTCACACTCGCCACATTGTGCCGGATGCGAGCGAGAAAAATTATCGCGCACGTGGCAACAGCAGCGAATATTAAACGACAATGATTATATATATTTCTTTAGACTTTTTTAGACAAATACGAAAAGTTTGTAACATGTAAGATATATATTAAAATAACCGTTTAAGAAAAAACAAAAAACCTAGGGTCTCCAATAGACCCCATCGGCACGGCTAGGTGCTGACATTAACAGTTTATAAAAATATGCCCATTTTATCTCATCTTCTTTTGAGTATAACCAGGCCGTGGCCAGAGATGATCAGAGGGTGGAGACAAGGGCAGCAGTTGCCCAATTATTTATTACTTACTTATTTTAAATTTTTAAGGACCTCTCATTCTCTGTGAGAATCCCTGACCATGGCTATATTATCATTTGTTTTGATTATCAAATATTTTGTGGCCATTACATACCTGGACCATAATTACCCTCCGAGATTGCTTCAAATATCACAGCATATCCGCTGACACGGTGGAAGGGATATTTAATAATATTAAATAAAAACACCGATACATTAGTTTGAGTCGTTTATTAATCACAAAAATCTTAATAAACTTGAGTTTTATCGGACATATGTCACATGTCATATATATATTATATCAATAATGAGAATTAAACATGAAACATGAAAACTGACGAGATGACGTGTAAACTAATGAGAAACGAGAAAAATAATGAGATTAATCTACTCAACCTATCATAATAATAAATATAAAATTATAAATTAAGAACAAAATCAAGTCTTATCCGACGTATATCACATGTCGAAGAATTAAAAACAAAAAAGAATACATATTATATTTAAGTAATGAGAATTAAAAATGAAACGTGAAAAATAATGAGAATTAATCTACTCGACCCGTCGTAATAATAAATATAAAACTATAATTTAAGAACAAAATCAAGTCTTATCCGACGTATATCACATGTCGAAGAATTAAAAACAAAAAATGAATATATATATTATATTTCAACAATGAGAATTAAACATGAAACGTGAAAAATAATGAGAATAATCTACTCGACCCGTCGCAATAATAAATATAAAACTATAATTTAAGAACAAAATCAAGTCTTATTCGACGTATATCACATGTCGAAGAATTAAAAACAAAAAAGGAATACATATTATATTTAAATAATGAGAAATAAACATGAAACGTGAAAAATAATGAGAATTAATCTACTCGACCCGTCGTAATAATAAACATAAAACTATAATTTAAGAACCAAAATCAAGTCTTATCCGACGTATATCACATGTCGAAGAATTAAAAACAAAAAAAAAAAAATTATATATATATTGTATACCAATATTTATGGCAGCGTGAAAAATAAAGAGAATTAATATACTTAATCTATTTATATATAATAAAAATCTTAAAAATGATCTAACGTTATTGAAAATATTTAAGAATGATGACAACAATCAATAGAACATCTACTTGAATAAATAATTAAAGGTAAATTCTTAATTATATAACGGTATTGTAAAAACATATCAATTCTTTGATTATAAATTGAACAAAAGAAAATTTATAGCAAATAAAGAAATGATATATATTTATTTATATAAGACAAATCATCGTCAACAAATAAGAATGATTAAATCAACAACTTTGCTTTCGGACCCACTTTAATGTGTAATATTTCGCAAGTGTTAGGCTTCTTTATAATCTCGACCAAGCCGTGTTTCTTCAAACCTAAAATCAAAGTAAAATCAATTAGTATGCAATATTCTATAATAAAAACTATATATATCGTAACGTACGTAGAAGCGAAAAAAACGCTCTGGCCATTATTGTGCGACGGGGCACGTTCATAGAATTAGAATAATTATTGTTAACAATCATTTCCAAATCGATCGGGCGAATGCCGTCACGCTTAGCATCGAGAATTTTCTTAAACAGGCCCGTAGGTTCCCAGAATTCACTGAAAATAATCGTCATATTAAATCAACATAAATACTGAGAAAAATAGAGTAGAACCCCGTTTAGTATTTAAAATTTCAATAAACAAGAATTAAAAGAAAATATATATTTTGTCGGTTCTTTAAAAAACATAAAAAGGTTTCACTGTAATTTTATAATAATTACTTTAGGTATTCGTGTAACAGTTTGTAGCTGCCAGTGGGGCTATTATCGCCGAGCGAAACCAACGTCCGATCCAAACTGCCCTGTCCCATCTCGTCCGAATCTCTATTCGGATCATCTACGGCTACCGAAATCTCCAACGGTGCGTTTACATCGCACGGAATATTCGACTCGGCATGCACGTCGGCCTGTACGACTATTGTATTATCGTTTTTCGCTTTTGCGGCGTCATCCAATTTAGAAACCTTCGTCGGAGATCCCGTTATCGGTTTTTCTGAAACTCTTTTCGATTGAGTTGCCCTTTTAGAAGTTTCATTATACTCTGCAAACGTCATTAAATCGTTTTTTCCCAAACTCAAATCGGCAATCGTCGCATTGCTTGCATCGTACACGGAAAGCTTGGACTTGCTGAGCGGACTCAGTTGTTCGATTTCGAGATTCTCCCGAATATTAGCGAGTGTTGTGCTATGAACATTTATAGATTGCTCCATGATATTTTCAGCAACGAAGCTAGTTTTCAGGCTGTCGTCGATTATTCTCTCTCGTACTATCTGCAAATTAAAAATGATTTGGTTTCAAGAAATAAATGTTTAAAATATTCGTTAATATTGACCTCTTTCTCTCTCGGAGCCGTAATCTTCTTTATATCGGGTTCCGGTCTAGTAATAGCGTTCCTCTTAAACCTTGACGTTAAAACGCTCGAATACTTTGCTCCGTGACGATTATGAGCGGGTTTCTTGAATAGCTCCATGGGATTCGGTAAAAATATCGCATCGAGCTTTATTATATCGTCGGCGGCAGTCTAAAACAATTATAAAATAATAATATACGAATAAATGGATAAAAAAAAACATTTATTAGTATGATATTTTTTGATATAAAGTACCGTTTTAATTAAATGCTTTACCAGAAGTAGTTTTGTATATTGTGTAAATAATTAAGAAAACTAAAACACTCGACGAAACTTTGAACTTTATATAAGAGAATTTCAAAAAATTGGGTCTGTAGAGAGCAAAAAAGGAACAGGAATAAAGCGGAAGACAATTGCTTCATAAGATCGTCTTTTAAAAAGGTTCTACTCAACAAACTGATTTAAAACTGCAGTGGATATAAGAACAGAGTTCATCGAAGGTGGAGGAACCGAAGTCAGTGGCGAAACGGTACGGAGAAGTCTCGGAGAAGTTGGTTTCATGGCAAGATCACCGGCAAAAAACCACCCTTGAAACAAATGTGCATCAAAGGAATGCAATGAACAAAAGTTTACCGTACCTGGACTAAAGAGGTGGAAAGTTAAAATCTCAGATGAAAGAAAATTGAACTATTTAGGCTCGAATAGCATTCAGTATGTAAGGAAGAAAACGTCAACGGTGAAACATCTAGCAGGAAGATGATTTGGAGATGCTTTTCTTACTATGGCGTTGGAGATTTATTGTTCGTCGATGGAACCGTCAATGCAGGAGTTTATAAAAGGATCATAAATGAGAAACTTGTTCCATCCATAGAACAAGACCTATCTGTCGTCGCCATAATGCTCACATGTTAGCTCTCTAGTGAGTTGCTAAGCTAAGTTAAAGATGATAGTTTTAATATGGAAAGCAAGGGTCTGAGTTGAATTATTTTTGTTACCTACTTCTTTTTTTTAGTGGAAAATAAAACTGTTTTTAAGTAGAAGAATTTTTAGGATTGGGAGTATTTAGGGTCATAGTTAGTGAGAGAGGAAATAATATTTATGCAGAATATCATAGAAAAGAGTGGCATATTTACAAAAGCATTTGGAATGTCAATACGATCCAGGAAGTCAACATAATCCATTGTGACTATATAGGAGGTCCTTTATCATAAGGCCAGATGGGAAACATATATAGAAGCGTCTTCACTTCCTAGTTTTATGGCGTGGGTCATTTCAATAGATCAATAAACCACACGGGAACAAAGAATATCAGGAGTCGACAAAGACTATTGTGTCTTCATGGAAGAAAGAATAATCAATAAAAGATAATTGCTATCGAAGAATTCCACGATCATTGTGAAGAACGGGTTGTAAAAGCAAGGCAATGCAGAGAGAATCAAAGAGAATTATGGACGAGCGAACATTCTAGAACGAATTATTTTAAATTATCGAAGAACCACCCCTAAGACGCCAGAAGATGGCAAAGGATAGGACACTGCTCCGACGAACCACAGGCCGACCACGCCGTGAGATTGAGCGGAAGTAGTTAATCCACGGGTTAAATACCCTTGCTAAAATATTTTTCGGCAGAGTCAGGGTTCACCGCTGAAACCCAAGTGTAAAATCGAAGATACTGATAGAGCTCGTTACGCTCTCTCCGATAGTGGCTACCAGTTGTCCTTCTGCACCCGCTAAGGCAGCAATTTGTTAACGCAGCGAAGTTCTTTTTCACCGTAAGTCGGCTATTGTGAAGTTGGCGAGACGCCCTTCACATTGTTGGACATCATTGGCCTTTCTCGCCATATAATCTTTGCTACCAACCGACTGGAGAAGTCGGTAGATTTAACGCAGACACGGGCAGAACGACGTCATCACTTCGACATATTGAAAACGACGCTATTGCCATATTCGCTCTCTTGCACATCGTTCTTACGCCAAGACCTGTGATCTTAATCGTAAGCAGACGTCAAATTCGATATCTGTGTCCCCAGCTGACTGAGGAATCGGCAATAACAACATGAGCAGCCATCGTATCGCTCCCGCGTTTCACCTTAACGAAACTGATGCGATCGACGAGTTAATTTCCAATTTGCACAAGCGTCGTGTTTTTTGAGTCAGATTTAATTAAGCTCGAAGCTTGTACCCCCAAAAGGTCTTTAACAGGATTTTTAGATCTTTGTGTATGCTGTGTTGCGAATAAACCAACTGCGTTTGTAATTGTGCCTAGTGTGATATATTTTCCTCTGAATTTTATTTATGTGTAGGATGCGTCGAGCCCCAGATCTGCGAAGCTTATAGAAGTTGAGGAAAGATGATAGCAGTATAAATGAGTTTTTTAATTTAAATAGAGGACATAGTTTCTGCCTATAAGAGGACGAAGGAGCCCGTTACTTTGTGTTGATTTTCTTAATTATTGATTCTACATGGGCTGGCTCTCCATGAGAGCTTTTTATTGAAAGTAACCCCGAGGTACTTCGCTTCGGAATTCAACGGCATAAGGGTATTTTTAATGTTAATATTAGTCGGATTTGATATTATTTTAAGGAGAAAAAAATTCCGTGGCTTTGAAGGGTTGATTTGAATTAACCATTTGTCACACCACTCTTGAAAGTCGTTTAAGTAATTTTGCAACGTTTTATTTATAAGATTGGGGCTTCTACGGTATTCAAGAGGGTATTTTTTTAGTTTATTTGATCGGAAAATCGCTCATGTAGATCCAGAACAATCGTGGAGAGAGATTCGAGCCTATAACATCAATAACACAGTTCCGGTATGAACAGATAACGGCAGAAACAATAAAGGACTCGGTGGATTCAATGCCATATTGTACATTTCAACAACGGCTACTGTATATATTAATTACACTTACTTTACATCTCTGTTCGACGTTCATTTTTTTTATATTATTTTCCATTACTGCAGTCGATAATTTGATTTCATTATCAATGATGAGAGTACACTTTTTGCGTCTCTTTGGCGGAGGAGTCGCCACCGGCTCCAACGATATCTAAATAATATTTTTAATCAAAACCATTACAAAACTAAATCTTAAAACAATCGCAATACCTGCTCAAACAGTTCATCCAGCATTTTTTTCTGCTTTCTAATCACAGCAGGAACTGTAGTTTTCAATGAGACGTTAGCATCGTCAATAGTTTTCTCCCTGCAAAATTATATTCAATATACATTATAAGCTGTAAATATATATATAGCCATTTCTACCAACGGAGAGTAAAACAAATAAACATAATAATACAAATTATGTAATTCTTTCGGGATTAATTTAACACAACATAATACATTACCTGACATCAAAATATACATGTAAATTGGATAAATAAATACAAACGAATGAATTATTTTAATAAGGATATACACATGTAAACGGAAAAGAACCAACTTATCAATGTGGGATGTGATCAGGATTTCAGGATGCGGCTGAACATCTAAAACTATAGTTAAATGCAATTAATATAAATGAAAAATAATTATCATTGGATAATAATTTAATTAGGACATTAAAACAATGGATAATTAACAAAACAAAGGTGTTATTTTATGTTATGACAATTTTAATACCTCGAGTCGTATCCATCAAAGAATTTTCTTTATCAGGAACCTCCATCTCAATATCCAACTCTCTTATTTTTAATTTGGTCATATCGATTGTATCAATCAGATTATCATTAATACCGCTGGCGTTAACTAACGAAGCATCAAGGACGGTCAATATTATCTCGGGTACAAGAGCTTCCTGATTCGGAAAGAGTTCATCGCCGAAACCTTCCTACAAATGAACGAGCTTTAGAATATAAACGCAGATAATAAAAAAAAAAATTAAGCATAGATGTTACGTTCGGTACGGTCGTCGGTAGGATAAATTCTTCGCGCAGAGTTATATCCTGTATATTCCGAACAGTATGGTTCGTAATTTTCGCCAACTGTAAAAAAGATTCATATGAATATAATGCAATCGGATGATTAATTTACGTTCATACCTGTAACTCAGACGAAACCGGTAATTCATGTTCGTAAAGCTCAGTAATTTTCTTCCTGCAATATATTAACAAGTAACGCTGATGAATATATTCATGTAATTGCGAGTCATATCATAAATAATACGTACTTTTTAGTCGGCTTATGCTTACTTGCGATCTGCTTTCGCACAGAAGACTCCAAATGGAGTAGATCGGCTAAAAATAAACATATTTTTAATTATTTTATTCGTGAATTTGTGAGTATGAAGTAGAAAAAGGTGTTTATGATATACGCACACAATAAGATTTGTGCCTGTTTCCTGTGGATGAGGACGAGGCCGTGAACCAGGCGTGAGCTGAGACGTAAGGCGAAGCGCCTGTTGGTCGATTCCGTCTCGCTGCTAACTATCTGCATCAGCTCCATGCTGTGGACAGACAAACGCCCTGTACAACTATCTGTATTATTAGAAATTTTCAACACTCACCTTAGTTGAGCCAGGGGATAATCGCGCAGGCAGCGCGGAGGACACCGCTGAAACTGCTCAGGCCAACTGTCTGCAAGCCAGCACAGGTAAAAGCGGCCGCCCCTCTTCAGGATGTTGGGGTGGTAGAACATGGCGCAACCAGACTCCCTGCAGACAGACGAGACGCTTCGGCGAAGATGCGCGCCGCGGCAACAAGTATGTGCCTGTTTCCCCCCAAATTCTCCACTGCTGCCAACCTAAAACTTTCACCTTATATACCCACTCATCCCTTATTGCGTCATAAAATAAATAAAATCAAACGACGATATATAAATGTTTATCAATATTTATTAAATATGCTGATGAATTAAATACGCCAAATTAAATATATTTTTTTATATTACAAGTACTTTTTTATAATTCTCAATTGTTTGCTCGGAATATAATTAGATATCATAAACAAATCACATAAAATATTACCAAATTATATCAAATCATTTATATTCCAATTTTAAATAATTAAAAAAAGCTTCAAAAAATTATTAATTCAAATCAACCCCTCAAAGACACACCCAATATTTTTTTCCAAAATATTATCCTTATCAAAAAATATGCCACTCCCTTTTACGATAACCTTCACAAATTCATAAATATAAACTCATCCATTTTTTCCCTCTCTAACTTTGGCTCTATATACTCCCAATCCTTTCACAGAATTCCTCTACCCAAAACTGTTCTACTTCCTACAAAAAAAAGTAGATAACACAAATAACAACTTAGTTTCAAATAATTTAAAAACTTAAACATCTTAACAACCATTAGCTTGGTTCTTTTTTTCTCTCTTTATTAACTTATTCGCTTCTGTCTTGTTCACTAGATTCATTAGTTTTTTTTATACAATATTTTATGTTTTTTATTTCTTAAAATGATTTTTCCTATTATTTTGTTTTATATGTCTATGTTTTATTTCAAAAGCTGTCAACCACTGGACCCTGGCAAAATTTCTAGTGAATTACAATGCTTGATTATTGTGCCGGCGTTGACTATACGGAGGTTGACAGCAAAAAATACAATTTAATTAAATATGAACAATTTCTCAATATGACAGACGAAGAGTAAAATGAACAGAGCCCAATATACTCCTATACAAACGGCCATGATGATATCAAATCATTATATTTATTGAGATTATAATGATTCATTTTTTACATTGAATTATTATGCATTATGCTCTTTTAAATCAATAATTTCTTATTATTATTAAAAAAATATGTACATATATTAAAACTATACATAGCGTCGCTATATTGATCGGAATGTAATGATTTATTTTGTTGATCTATATTTTATTATTTATAGAAATTCATTTAACAAAATTATCGCTACCCTTGTCACGTTGGTAGATCGGATAATGACAGCTGTTAGTATAGGTGGTACCCCTGAGGTAGGTGTCAGACAGATGGAGGGCGGCTCTGCATCTGGCGGCCCACAGGTCTATATGAACGTCAAAAATTAATCATAATAAAAAAATACGAATAAAATATTAACAATCTATGTTTGTGCGTCGTCCAATTATATGCCGCCTTCATTCAGGTGTCACTGAGACTATAAATAATAAAAAAACTTTCTACAGAAATCCCTATTTACTATAAAAAATAGATAAATATACATATAGATTATAACGCTAACAAAATAATTGATAAATGCATAACGATGTTAACGATGTTGTTGTTTAAATGATATATTATCAATTTACAGTAGTTTTGAAACTGTATAAGTTGTATTGTATTATTTCTTTAATCCATTTGTTTATTACTTTGTACTATTATAACCAACATGGATTTATCAATTAATATAATCATTAATACTTACTGGCGGCCAACTAACGAAGCTGCTTTTAGTTATATATTTGTTAAAATAAACATTGGTGACAGCGAGTATAATCTACTAATGACAAAACCAGTTCTTTTTGACGATTATTTATGTATTAATATTGCGATAATATAATTTGCCCTATGTAATATTTATATATCTTATTATTTTATATATAAATTATTTTTTTCATTGATTCAGTGATAGGAAATTTGATTATCAAATCTCGTTTTACAGAAGCCGTTTATATGTGGCTATGTCGGTTGTAAGAAAAGTTATCAGGCAAAGCAACATTTAGTCCGACATGTAAAAGTATTTCATTATAACATTGTCCAAAAAGAATCTGTGACGTAAGTAATTCAATATATAATATTTAGCATTGTGTATTTGCGCTAATTCCGCATATACGTTGAGATATTTGATAAAAATGCATATTCTTTATTACAATTCAGATGTAACGAATGTCACGAACTCTTTACGTGTAAACAAAATTTGAAAAAGCACATAGCCCGTAAACACAATAAAGACTTTCCTTTCAAATGCCATTTCTGTCCGCATGGATTCAAAAGAAAAACCCTACTAGCCTATCATCTGTATCAGCACACCGGTACAAAATTGTTAAGGTGAGAAACTCTCTTTCAAAATAATAATTATTAAATAAAAATGAAAAACGATTGATTTATTTTCAGTTGCGATATTTGCGGCAAAACATTTGCTAATCAAACCGAACGAGGCAGACACCGATCGAAACATAAAATATTTAAATGCGAATGCGATTTAGTATTCACCAATTGGGGAGAAATTTTGGAACACAAAAAGAAACAACATGTATCTCCTGGTAATAAACGCATACGAGGTTTGATAAAAAAATATGCTGAATTTTAGTTTCTCTCAATAAATCGTTAATTAATAAGATCCGTCATAGCTTGAAGGTAATTATAAATAAATTATTATTGTCAAGTTAACCGCTACTTAGCGCAAATAGTACTCGAATGGGTGACCATTCCGAAGAATTCTGAGTGACGGTGGTCAACAGAGGGTTGGGTTAGAGGCTGACGACCTTTATTTCACAAAAAATGAATTGTCATAAATATAAGCTGGGAAGCGGGCAGCAGTACTCTTCAGTATAAAAAAATGCTGCAGTGTAGAAGGTAACGAGAAACCACTGCACTATATATTCCCATGAAAACCATGGTCCTCCATAAGGGGAATCATGCACATGGTCACGTTCCTCAGAAATGAGGAAAGTGGATTAATAGTTTATATAAAAAAATTAATAATAATAACAATAATGATATTTAATCGCTTTATGACTTCATCAATATTAATCTTATATTCCCTATTATTGGCCAAACGTCGTTCTTTCATGATTTTTTTCATCCTCGGGAATGGGAAAGAGTTGCATTGATCATGTTCGGTGAATATGCACACAACACAATCAAAATAGCCCAAATAATTAAAAAATTCGTGCATATTTTTTTATCATTAACCCTTTGACTGCCACGACTTTTTGGATGAACTTGACGGAATTACCTTGATTCTGACATAAAAATAATATAGTAAAATGTGTTCTATAATTTGTAAACAGTGTCATTCGTCGCGACAAATGTTTTGTTCCCGTCGTGATAATTTGCAGGGGTTCAGGGACGCGCATAAAAGCACACATGCAGAAAAAAAACATGTTTTTTTGGATGGGACACATTTTTTTAATCAAATTATACCTGCAATTGATGAATCCCCGGAGTTCACGTTTTTCCACTATTTGCGTTAAATTCTTACTATTCCGTTTCCTTTAAGTACCTAGTTTCTAACCCTGAATGTACGTTTTCCCCCTAATTACGTCCCTTGTTTTTTATTATAAAATAACAAATAAATATTTTATCGAAAATCATATCTTCCAAAACTTTTTTTTATATAATTAACTAAATAAATTTTCTTGACCCCAACATTTTAACAAATATTACATTTTTTTTAAATTCAGTCATACCCTGTTTTTACATTTTGACGGGATCGATAAAAAAAAAACCTAATTAGAGGGAAAACGTAGATTCGGGATTAGAAAAAATATTACCAAAACGCAATCGAGTTGGTACATATTATTGTGCTGGTTTACAGCTCTTTTGATCTTATAAATCGATTTAATATGTCTCATAACGTCTTCTTTTGTTGGAATTGCATGGATTAAGTTCTTCACCAGATAATTCTTCGTCGGATAAGTTTTCGTGGATGTGACTGTCCACTATATCATCGATATCCATAACATCAGATGTCATGTAATTTTGGTAAAGTTTTGATAGAAATTTGTTCCCAACCATCAAATGCACTGTGCGCCGTCATATCTTCTACTAGTGTTTTTGACCGGACTCCACTGAGGCTCTCATCGCTAGTACAGGTTTTTCACTTCAAATTCACCTTTTTGCATTTCAAATTAACCCCTTTTCAATAGTGAATAGATTAATTTGAAATGCAAAAGGGTTAATTATATATAAAAAATCTGTAACTCCTATTTTATCGTCTTGTTCCTAAACGATTCCAGCTTTTCGAAAACAATTTTTGATCATTATTTGTCGTTATATCTAAAATAGATTCCTTAACATTTTTGGGATCTTCTCGTAGTTTCAATTTTAATAATAATATTTTTACCAGATCTTTGCGGAAGCAATGTTTAAAAGCACAGATTATTCTCAAGTCTAATGGCTGCAGATTCACTAGTACAGTTTGAAGAGAAAAAGCCTAATTGTATATTCCTCAATCTTAAATTTGTTGGATGAGCAGAACATCTATTTAGGAATAAGATAATTTTTCTTTTCTTACCTCCCATCAAAACATCTAAACTTAAAAGCTATTTTGATGTCATCCATGCTTTTTTAATTTCCAGCATATTTTGTCGGTAATGACTCGACATTTTTCAAGCACCGAGGTTTTTGTCCTTTTCCAATTACCTTCTCACTGCAATCTGAATTTGTAATCAAAAGAACAGTTCCCTCCGTGACAAGTTTTACCCTTAAAAACGAATGTCTTTGAGGAAAGAATATTGAAAAACAGTCCTGTTTCATCAGCATTAAAAATATCTCTTGGAGCATAGTCTGCAATTAGAGTAGGAACATCCGTCTGCATCCAATCTTTAGTGACGTCCAAATCAACACTTCAGGATTCCCCGCAAACTGATCTATACACGGCGGAGAGCCTCTTCTGGAAACGATCTATCCAGCCATTTGATTAAATAAATCCTTCGATATTTAATCGAGATGTAATATGTAGGGCTATCTTGAATTAAAGGACCGTTGACTGGCATATTGCTGGACCGTTAGCTGACAAACCATTCTGTCTATAAATAGAAACAAACGATTTCTGCTTCTTAATATTAATTTCTAATATTTAAAAACATCGCCCATTTATTTAAATATGTTTAAAAATTGATTCGAAATGTAAATTGCGGGAAACAAAAAACGTAAAAATTGTCGTATCGGGCAATTTTGGATAAGGAGCAAATGACGATTAAATCGTCTCTTGGCAGTCAAAGGGTTGAATCTTGTCATTAAAAAAATTGAATAAAATATTAATATATAATATTAATAATTTGCAGAGTATCAGTGTGATCTATGTCAAAGAGTGTTCAAATCCCGTGCCTATATCGTTAGACATATGAAAATACATACGCTGAGTGATGAACGTATGATATTCGTATGTCCAAAGTGCCCTAAGTAAGTCACAATCATTTATTCGTTCAATCTAACCGTGTACAATAACGATGAATAATAAATATTTCAGGTTTTATACGTTTAAAAGCAATTTAGTACACCATATTAATTCAGCGCATGAAAATAAAACGTACAATTGTACGTTTCCCGATTGCGGTGCCAAATTATCGACTCAGGTTTTGCCGTCATATATATAACTATTACGTTTATTTTATAGTTGAATTAATTAGTTGATTTATTATTTCAGAGTAAATTAAACTTCCATTATGCAAGACACATTAATCCTCCGGTAAAAAAAGAGAAAAGCTTCAAGCCGCGTAAAAAGAGAAGGGACGCCGGTATAAAAAGGAAATTGTTAGCCGAAAAAATTGGTGGCACCCTATTGCCGCCTATTAAGATTAGAGGAGAACTTACGAATATTAAAGGTGCCGAGGCGATGAGTCCTCCGCCGTTGCCAAACACCGGTAACGTCATCCATATTAAAAAAGAAATTATTGATCCGACCGATAAGGGTAGTTATATATCAAACGAAACGAGTTATACTCCGCATTCGAATATATTGCAAACTACCATAGTAAAAATTGAAAGGTGTTCGGATGACGAAGAATTTCAACATCCGATAGCTCATATTAAAACCGAGGAGCTTTCAATTAGCGATCAAGAAATAAATGATAATTTTGATTCGTGTTAACGACTAATACTTTACTAACAATCAAATCGACGATCATTTTTTCATGGAATCATTCGGGAAAATGAATTTATATTGAAGTATTGGAGATAATAAATGTTTATAAAATTATAGAATATTGATAGTTCAGTTTTTATACATGAATTATTTTTTTATATTTCTGCTTCTATTTACATTCCTTTTTAGAATAATTTATTTTGATTAATTTCTTATACCCTATGCTCCGTCCTCAATATGTGGATGGTTGTATTAAATACGAGCATTTCACATGGACATCCATATAACAACACATTACACACATACATATATACACTATTTACATTTATACATATTTTATTTATTTCTAAATTATGAACTATAGTATATCATTATTCGATAAGTGACATGATTTTTTTATATTATATACTTAAATGTAATACAAATTGAAATTTGTATTACGTATTTGAAAATAATATTTATATAAAGGCAGTGGCGGATTTACCCTTCGGTTCAAAAGGCGCACGGCCCTTCAAATTTAAGGGGCCTCGAAATTCAACTCTCGAAATAAAAAAAAATGTAATAAAAATAATTAATAATTTAACAATATACTCTAAATTATTATATTGACAAATAAATAACCTTAACTATGACATGTTTACTCGGATCAACCGTTGTTGCATGTCGGAATCGGACCTGGTGACGATTGCGGTTGAGCACAATCTTGATTCCAAATATTCTACGGAACTATGAGGAGCCCGGATCGCTATCCGTGTCAATCTGGTGATGTGTTTGCTACTGGAGGTGCCTGTAACACCAGATCAGACCGTAAATTAAATACAAATTGGCCCTAGCCTCATCCGAATGTCCTTGGCCTTAGCTTTCCGGGACCGACGGAGATCGCGTAGTGTCCTCCATGTGGCAAAGACCCGCTTCGGGTTAGAAGGCCATTTAAATAATAAATAGTCCACTAACTGTTCCATTCTTCCTTTCTTTCGAGGATAGGAAGGATTGTTAACCATAAGCCTTATCGGCGGCTTACTATCCCACATCCTTTACACGTGGCAGGCCCACCAGAGTCTGACCCCAGTCAATATGGTTTTTATTACATTTAGGTATACTTTATATACCTTTAAAATATTTGGGAATAATACCAATACGCATTCAAGAACATGGGTCCTTTTAGTCTGTGAAAAATAATACGTATCAACGAATATTATTTTATATTGAATTTCACTTCTTTCTCCGTAATGGAATACATGTCATTTAAGGAGCCATTGTATCAGTCCCGTAACTACCTAGGGAAAAACGATGCAAGACTCCAGAGTCCTCGACAATTATGGGGCCCCAATTATGAGCATTCAGAGGCCCCTGAAATTTTCTAAATAAAATATAATGTCGGAATAAACTAATAAAAAGACTAAAAAGTGAAGAAGCAATGCGAAATAAGAAGTTGAATTTTGTTTTTCTTTCTGTTTTTTGTGAATTTATTAAGTAATGTTTACTATAACTATTATGACTGAACAGAATTGTTTTTCAGCTAGATTTTTCTATTTCAAAATACAATTTAACTCTTGGAAAATGGTTTTATCTCTTCTAGAACGTTTACTTGATACCACAATTAATAAAAAATATTAAAACAGGTTATAAATTCTTTATCATACATCAAATAGAATTATAAACTTATAATGCGTAGTGAAAATATTTATAATGGGGCCTCAAAATTGAATTGCGCCTGAGGCCCCAAGTGCTAAATCCGCCACTGTATAAAGGATATAAATACTTTATATTTTTGGTCTCTAGTATAGTGTGATATGGAGGATCAGAAAACGGGAACAGCTATTTGAATCCGCCAACATTAATCAAACATTGTTTGTAGGTAATTTGTATAGATTTATTTTTTAATGAAAATACGCCTCAAAGAAACCCGGGGTATACTATGAGTTGCCCGTTTTATTGTCTTATCATTTACATTGCTACAAGCTAACCCATACTAATGAATGTTTATAATATTTGCATTTTAGGATCTGCCTATATTATATAACACATTTATAGAAGATGAAAGCAATATATTTTTAATTAAGTTTTGATGGCACGTAACGTTATGTTTATTTGTACTATAGCGATAACCCTGTTGTATCCACAGGGAGAATTTTTTTTGTTAAATACTTCCAAAAACGTATCTCAAGTCATCATTATGATCAATCGTCTCTTAATATTCTGTATATATATGTATGACTTGTTAAAAAGATTGTGAATGATTTATTCATTATATAAATATGTACGCACATATATATATATTTTTGTATATATCAATTTTCTACATGTGAAAAAAATTTATAATCATTTACCATTTTATTTTGTTTTACTATGACCACAACCATTTTATTTTATCGATTAAGAACATGACAAAAATACTCTTTTCTGGTTCTTAAGTTTGGACGTCCTACATCTTCCGGATCCTCATCTTCCTTGTATCTCTCCTGAATAAAAGATGTCATATCACATGTTTATTGTACACTTTATCAGTAGCCTGTATAAGATCAACGCTGCAATAGTCAAAATAGAGTACAGTTCATCATGAAAGTTTTGAAAACTGAGGATGCAGATTTAAAATAGCAGGTAAAAGATTTCCAATGAAGAAGAAATAGAGAAACTGCTTAAAAGAGTTGTCTGTGAGAGTAAAAATCTAGGACTTGAGATCAATATTACTAAAATCAAGCGGATGATAGTCGATAGAAGTAATCAACTATCCAGATTCGTTAATCTTCTGGATCTGTAGAGGTTTGAATAATTTCTATATTTCAGATCTCTACTTACGAGTAACGGAAATTGTGAGCCGGAAATAAAAAGACGAATTGGAATGGGTGAAAATGCGATGTCAAAACTTGTTAAAAAGGGGATATCCAAAAAAACAAAAAATATTTAGTGTAGAGTTTGGTATTCTCAATTTTTACTTACGGCATAGAAACCTGGACTATAAGAGGAGAATATGAAAAAGAATATTGACGCCTTTGAAATGTGGTGCTGGCGACGCGTGCTGAGAATACCATGGACCACTAAACGCACAAACGTGTATGTCCTGAGAGAAATGAGAAACGATAAAGATGACCGACTTTCTACTACATGTCTAAAAAGGATTGAAGCACTTGAAGAAACGATAGCCTGGAGAAGCTCGTCGCTCAGGATGCAGCGAAAAGGGCAGAGCACCTGGAACGACTAAGTGAAGACCACCACCGTAGTTGCGTTGCGAGATTCAGAATGCAGAGGATCCTGAACAGCCAAAATCAAGAAGATTTGGAACAAGAACATTGGTCATGATCCTCAGATATGAAGTCAATATAGAACAAACAAGGGTCCCGGAATGCTATCGCCTTCTTACATGGCTAACGATCTTCAACTCAACTGAAACTACGCCGGGGCCTTCCTATATAGTAACCGGGGGCTCCGTCATGGAAGCAATGCTCCCCTGATCCATGACACGTGCCGATTAGGTCACCCCACTTGATATATCTCAAACTATGAGGCCCTGCGTTTAGTATAGCAATCACTTTTAAACCCAGAATCCTTCTGGAAGGTTATTCGGGTTAATGTTTCTATAAAACGTGAGTATGATGTCACCCATACTTGTATCACATATGTCACCGACCAAGCAAACTGATTTTCCAGCTTTCCTCCAACGTTACAGTACTTTAGATCTTTTACGACATTTATCGTACATTTGGTGAAAATAAAAATCCAGCTTCCATGTTAGGTTATATAAATTTCAAAAATTAATCTTGGACAATAAATGAAATAAAAAATAAATTGCTAACGGTAAGGAATAATGATTTTCCGAAGGAAAGCTAATAAAATTCGGCAAATTATTTTAGAATGCCAACAGATGTTCATGTCATTCAAGACGATAGTAGAGATTTCGAAGAATATCTTGTTTCATTGAGAAAAAATCGATCTTCAGGTACAATTATGATAAATATACAGTCATAATGACTCACTGTAGCACAGTCATACTGACTCAGCTTCTTTGAGCCACTTATTTTATTATTGTTAATATTATTTTTATGTCACCTTATTTTTTATATTATATATATAAAATATGTAAAGGTTTGAAAAACGTGGTAAAAAATTACAGAAAAGGATTCATGATTCGGAACATGATGAGCCTTTACTCTCGCCGGTGATAGAAATGCAATCATAGTTTAGAGAACATACATCGACACATTTATTTAATACCAGTGTTATGACTTGTAGGTAACATGCATATTATTTCGATAATGTAATTTATCCGCTACTGAGCTAAGTTAGTAGTCGGATAGGTGTCCGACGAAAACTACTAATTCAGGGAATTCTTTATAACACTGGCCAGGGGTTATGCTAGAGGTAGAGACCATTACCTCCGGATGTTTTATAAAAATATTTATGTAGGTAGTTTGGCACGTTGGAATTTATAATAATTGATATTATTTGTTTTATAATAAATAATTATAAAACAAATATTATAAATTTCAATCCAACTGAAATAATATTAAAATTAACCAGTGTCGTAGTCTGACACTGGGGGAATATTAGAGAGAAACTCATTCTCCTTGCATCTTTAGAATCTTTACATGGGTGAATGGTGTTCTGGATACTTTCTGTTATGCCATCTATCCGTCGTAGTCAAATAAATAAATAACATTTTTATAGACATCTACAGTTAATAGGGTTTCGCCATAGTGAGGAGAGGATATATCCAGTCGTCATGGCGGGATCCATGTGTAGCGCAAAATGGCGACTACAACTTAAGAAAAACGAAATGTGAGAACGTCTGAATGTTTCGACCACTGGGGCAGAAGGGATTGGCCGCCTGTGGGACGTTGTGATGATCATCAATGATGCTACTTGATCTAGTCAAGGTCATATTAAAATTATAAAGTGTAGGAAATTATCTCTAACTAACCCACGATAAAGAATCCCAGAATTCATAAATTTCCCTAGAAGATTGAGCAAAAAATTTGAAATTTAAAAAAAAAACTAACATAAATCAGTAAAACACCAATAATTATTTTTATATTTTTTTTTTTATTACATCTCATTAATACTGAACAGCTATTGATTATAATATTGACTACATCTAATGAGATTTATAATCATGAATTGAAATCACATGTATATTTAGCGGGCTAATAGTTATGTTTTATTAGGAAAAAAAATAATAGTCAATTTTTAATCTCTACTCTACAGTACATGGAGTATCTAAAAATAGACAAGACAGTTTAGTCTTAAATAATAAATTAAATAGAATGTGTTGCACACATCTAATCAAATACATACCATAATTAAGTACAATATTAAAATTATAATAAAACTATTGATTATTAATATTGTAATAATAAATAAAATATGTTGCGTTATTGTGCTTACTTGTTTAATAAATATTACTAAAAAAATAGACAACCATATAAATTAGATAATAATTTTAAAAATATTGAGAAGCATATATAAATATATTGACTTGAATCAGTACACATTGATTATTATATATCATGTAAAATATTATCGGCCTCATTAAACATCCTATTATGGAATATTGATTGTTAACATAAGTAAATTGAATGAGTAACCGCCAAAATCATTGACGTGTTTAACGTCCGCACATCAGTCCGAATGCCAAACCGGCGATGAAAGATGCCATGAATACGTGAGTTTCAGTTGCTCTATAATGCTCGTCTCCTTTGACGGAATGATACCATTTCTTGGCTTTGAGCTGCTTCTTCTTGAGGATATCTTCGGCTTTGTCGAGCTTACGATCCACAAAACGCTCCAACTGAAACAATAAATACAATTTAGCACGCAATTATGTAAATATATTTTTTTTACAGATATTATTTATTATTATTACCTTATCAGTCCATGCTGGGGTGCTACCTGTGGCTTCCTTCTCAATTTTATCGCCGATTTTATCCGCCCTCTTCTTCACTTTATCCCAATTCATAGTTAAATACCCCTGTTGTTGTGCATAATGGAGAAGTATTGCTCCACCGCCAAAACCAATGCCGGTCAGTTTGCCAATCCTCATAGCTATGAAGCCCGCAAACCTGAAAGATCGATTCTGAAATTAGTTATCTCTAAGTTTTAATAAAGAATGTGACATCATGATGTATAAATAGAATGGATGATGTACCATCCGGAGACAGAGCCAAAAATCAGCTGTTGAATGGCGGCCTTCTCGCCGATCTCGCTTATGGCCTTGCTGATGAATCGGCTGGTGTCGTTCACGGCGTCCTCGACGACCTCATCCATATCATCAGAGCGCGGCGATGTCGAGCGACGAGCCATATCGACTGACAGCGATCGACTAATTCCAATGAAAACAATGACGGCACAATTCGGCGCTGCCAACCTCAGCGAATTATATAAATATTTTTTTTATTTGACAGCTAAAAAATAACTATGGATCAATATACTTTTATTAATTTTGATATTATTATTTAATTAAATTACTGCATTATATATGTTTATATTAAATTTGTTACGTTTGACAAGTGAAATATAGATTTTTATACATGGCAAGTAAATACGCTGCTTAGACCACTACCTTTTTATTGGCGTTCAGTGATTTTTGTCCTTCGCAAGGCGATTATTATAATTCGAGCCAATAAATTGCGTATCAGGTAATATATTAAAAATACATTGCTATCATCATCGATATACCTCTATTTTCATGCGAGAGCTGTATATATTATTTATTATTTATTACAGAAAAATATTTGTATTCATTTTCAAAATATACAATTCCATAAAGACATTTAATGTATATATTTAGATAATTTTTTTATATTTTAATTAGATTGCATCATTGTAAATCTTCATTGTCACTAATTTAATCACATTCATAATCATTGACATTAAAGTCTAGAATTCTCTGAGTTGTGTAATATTTAATTATAAAGGAAAATACCGTAATGACTGTCGTAAGATAAATAAATACTGATGTGTATATAATCTATCTTAATATGAATATAAAATTTGTTGCAAACTGATGTTAACTTTATTTGTTGCAGGACAACAGCAACAATGAGTCCCGTCGTGACAACCGTATCTTCAGATGACAATAAAGAAATCGATAGCTTTGTGAAGGATTCAAAGAAATTCATCGATAAAGCTTTCGGCGATATCGCAAAATCATCATCGACCAAACAATTAGTCTTCGGAACTGCATCCGGATGGTAATAAAAATATATTCGTATGTTTTTACATCGAAGTTGAATGTTATAAACAATATTTTTGTTGCATCGTCAGGTTCACAGGATACGTAGGTATGAAAGTCGGCAAAATTGCCGCCGTCGGATTGGGCAGCGGAATCATACTTCTACACTTGGCCAATCAGAGCGGATATATTAACGTAAACTGGGACAAAATTCACAATAACGTCGATAACATATCGGAAAAAATCGAAAAAGAAACTAGTAAACGATCATCAGCTCTCGTGGACAAGGTTTTTTTTTTAATTCCATCATATTCTCAATAAATAATACCATTCCCGAATTTTAACGTAATATTTTTTTATTTCAGATTATAACATTCATGAAAAATAATTCGTATTATTCTGCTGGATTTGCTGGAGGAGTACTCTTCGGCTTCGCAGCATCGTAAATAATAAAAAAATCGAGATGTACTCGTTCTCTATTGAATATACGAATAAAATTAACTGTAGTTTCAAAGCTTGCGATTTTTCTTTTAATATTCTATATTATCTACGTGTAGAATGTTAATTTAGACTGATTAATACGAGACAGTATTTCAATTAAAGTCTGCATAAAACTCGAATGCCACTATTTACGACTGCGATATGCATATAATAAAAAATATCAATTACCTCATGGTCTCATTATTAAATTATTGAAGCATATCTTAAATAATTAAAAAGGTATTTTAATTATTATTTAACAATTTAAAATTGATTAGTCATCTTTTAATTCAAATTATTGTTATAAAATTATTGTATTTATATTATTTGTCGACAATCTAGATTTTAGTTATGTATATAACGACTCAATAAAAAAAATCTAAGTGAAAATCGAGTATTATTATTAAAATAGGTTCATGAAGCAAAAAACTCACTGAAAAAAATGCAAATTATACGGAAATGATGCAGTTAACATTCACACATATTTTTAATTGATAAAAAAAAATTTGTTAGAGATTTTGACTTAAAAGATTGATCACTATCTGTTGAAAGTTAAAAGATAAAGATGCTGATTTTAAATAATTTACGTTTAACAATACGTAAGATGGTACTGAAGATGGATTGATCGAAAACTTTGGTGATAAGAGCTCTTCCTCACATCGAGAAAGTAAATAAGCGCGCCGTGTGGATGCCACGTGAGCTGACTACTGAACAACCCAAAAAATGACGTCTGACTAGGTCATTTGAAGGCTTAGTAACTATAGTAACTGTTATTGGATAATTTGATAACTGGAGATGAAAAATGGATACTCTCAGTGGCTGATTTTTCCATAGGTGCATGAGGGGCGCACTTGGGGCCTCATTAATTCAGAGGGCCTTAAAGTTCATGTTATTCTATATTCTATTTTTTTTCAAAACAAAAATAATTAATAAATTAGCAGTAATCCCTAAATTGATTTGACAAATGAATAACGCCAGCTATGGCATGTTTTTTAGGTGGCTACCCTAACGGTCATATTTCAAACCATATGCACTGACAGTACTGCAGCCCTTGATGCATGGATTCAGGCGAGTATCTACCTTTAAAGCAAAATGATGCAAGGCATCGGGGTACCTACCTTACAACCTTGCAGTGGGCCCCTGATTTTTTCTAAAAATAATGAATATTTTTAACTACGATCTTCGAGAAGTTAATAAAAATATAATGTTTTTTTACATGAATAAATTAGTGTAGAGGTAGTGAAAATATGTTGAGGCTGGAGGGCCTCAAAATTGAATTGCACTTGGGGCCTCTCAGGTTTTAAATCCACCACTGGATACTCTATACTAATTTTAAGCCACAAAAGATTAAGTGAAACCTAAGGGGTGTTCTTAAACCCTTGCATAACCCTTTAGATGCATGAAGCTGATATTTCAGCTTAAAAATGTTAGCTCTTCAGTGTGGCAAGCAGATATATAGTCAAGCCTACAAACACACTTAGTTAGTGTCAATATTTTATTTATTTTTTATTTACGTGGCCTTATAACCCTGAGGCGGGTCTTTGCCACCTGGAAGACAACTCCGTCTCAACCATGATCTCATGACTGTGACGAACGTTCTCCAGGTTATCATGGCTCTTCGAATACGGGTCAGGTCGCTAACCAAAGCCCGGGAGCCGAGCTGTCAAGCGCGGATTGTAACAATAATAATCAGACGAGGTTAGGGCCAATTCGTATTATAATATCAATATAAATTTTATTTATTGATAACTTAAAAGAGTTTTTTTTTATTATTTTTGTCATTCATAAAGGAAACAAACTATGAAATGGGATTTTACCTGAAAAAATTAAAACTTCGTATATATTTTATATTTTAATAAGTAATCACAGTTTCTCACCTTTATCAACTCATTTTGGCTGACTCCTGGATTCTCTCGATTATTCACAAAAGACCGTTTTTTTTTAGTATTTATTATTAACCCTTTGAAGGATATTGACGTATATGTGCCGTCCGCACCTTACGTCACATGATTTTTAATGTCATACTTTTAATTTCAAATAAAATAGTATAATTTCTTATTTAAATATGAAATACAGTGGAACCTCTCTTAACGAGCACCTCCCATAACGAGTAATTCGCATAACGAGCAAAAAAAAAAGTGAAAAGATTGCTCTCTTAACGATCGACATTTCAGCTTGAGTAGCATGAAGGGAAGTCACAAAGCATTATGGCGCGCGTGTGTGTTGGATCATTATTCACAACAAGTTATGAAGGAGAGTTTGGAGGAAGAGGAAGTAGCAGAAACAATCTTCTGGCCTTAATGAAATGCTGAAAGCATGGGAAACGCTGTTCGCCAGTACATTGAAGACATCATCCTAATAAGGAGGTGGCTATGCGTGCTACAAACATATTCAATGATAACGCTGTGTCACATTATCACCAAATTTGAAAGAGTCGGCTAAAACAAATGTCTCTAGACAGCTTTCTAGTAAAAAAGAATTAATTATTTGTCATAAATTAATAAATAATAAGCTAGTTTCGATTTTTAAAAATGTTTTTATCCAGGTTGTTACGATCTTTAACAATTTATAAGCATGTAATTTTATTTGAATAAACGTTAAAGAAATATTTCGCATGGAACGCATTATCGTGTTTTATATTGATTTATATGAGAAAATTAGTTTCGCATAACGAGTATTTTACACAACGAGCAAGATTCTGGAACGAATTATGCTCGTTCCACTGTAGTTGTAATAATGTAAAAATCATTACATTAATTTATTATGAGCTCTTGAAATCGAGTGGAAAATTCTGGATCTGAATTGACTAGTGCTTTAACATTTACCCTATTTCCTTGATCTTCCAGCCTTTTAAAATGCTTTCGCCAAAAATAAACGAATTGAATGAGAAGTTGAATCTTTTCTTTTTGGGTTTTCCAGACGAAAATGAAAGATATATACAAAAATTGTTTAGAACGTTGAAATATAAAGTTCTGTAATATAAAGGAAATTATATTTTAACAATAGAATTTTTAAAAAAAATATTTATTGTCACGTATGGGCCAACCTAATATAAAAATAATGTCTAAATAATTGAAACAATGTATTTTTCAAATTTTCTATTTACAAATATAAAATATAGCAATGTGTAGATGTAATGCTTTCGATATTTTAACACATTGAAATGTTCAGAATATAAAAAAAAAAACAACTTTGAGATGAACAGACGTTTCTTAAACATTACGTTTCAAATTATTACAGAATAGAATTGTACCACAATGATAAACCGATAAAATTTTAGAATAACGAGATCTGTTTTCAAGATTCCGTTCAGTTAAATTTATTTATAATATTGCAAATTAATAAAAATAATACATATCATAATAAATACGAACATATCAATAATATGTGGAATATAAACCGCGATTTTAATATAACATCGTCTGATGTAAAGTCTTCAAAATTAATATACTTGACACAAAAGCAATCACAATCACTATAATTTTTTGAGATCTTCCGACGAAATTCCATACTTCTTTTTAATAGTATCCAACTCCTCTTGTTTCTTATCGATGTCGATGCCTTTGAACGCTTTATTTGATCTATAATACAGAACCACTAAATAACGATTGCAAACGTTGAAACCTGACAAGTGATCGCATGCCTTCTTTGCATCGAATATGTCTTCGTATACTACGAATGCTGTGCCTCTCGTTTCCGGCGTATTACCACTGCAATAAATACAAAATATAAATACTATAAATTAAGTAAAAAATACAAAAATTGCATTTACTTACGTTCTTATTTGTCGTATGGCTCCGTATTTACCAAAAATATCGTACATTTCGTCTGCGGTTATTTTATATGGTAAGTTCCTGATGTAGAGAATTCTGTTTACTTCTGGCGGAAGACGAAGCTATAAGTAAAAATATATTGTTTAACTCTTTCAATGTCTATTTTGTTAAATAAAAAATGTTACGAAGACGAAATAATATATATTTTATACAAATTATACTAACATTCGAATGTAAAAAACAATTTATTGAAGATTATTATAAGTATTGGTTGAATTTATGGTTAACCAAGATCAATTTCCTCCCCACCCTCTAAATTTTACAAAATTGAGCGATAAAATAAGTCATTTTAAGTCAGAATGAACATAAATACAATGGCCGATCTAAATATTCTATTAACGCAACTAAAAACATGTTTTTAATATATTTATATATTGTTTATGATTTATATTTATCAGTTTAAAACAATAAAACAAATAAGAAATGCTCAAATACTTGATTGATTGTGATAAATAAATATTACAGCTAATTGTCAAAAACCTAACCTAAAAATCATAATAATATCGAATTTGGACCGGATAAATTACGTCTATTGATTGATGAAGACAAATAGATCATGCTGTATAATATAATATGCTAAAAATAATAGTATGATATAAAATAACTCGGATATTTCTGTGATAAATAATAAAATTGTTTTCAATTCAGCTTAGTTTCATAATTTATACATTACAATTAGATCTAAATTATTTACAAATATTATGAGATCATGATGTTTTATTAAACTTACATTTGCTCGTCGCTGCAAAGCCAAAGCCATGACAAATACTTGAATTAAAATTGATACGATGCTAAACGTGCGGCGTCAAACAACGTTCAGTGTTGCTAGCTGGCAAAATTATGCATTCGCAACTTTTCATCAGTATAGCTTTGCAGAATCAGCTGTTATATAGATGTACAATATGCCTTAATGTTATCAATGAATAAGCCTAAAAAACACAGAGAATATCAGACAATGGAATTTATATGAAGCGAAAGCGGGATGCGAGTTTACAGGGCTGAGCCCTGTAAACTCGCATCCCTGGATCACGACCCGGATGTTAGAGAGGTTGTGAACCTAATGATATCAAATTGATAACAATACTGAAAATTACACAAATAGTGATAAAAATCAATAAAACGCCTCTTATATATATTGTTCAGAATTATAAACAAAAAACAAGTAGAAAGGTGATATTATTTTTATTATATAAAGATTAATTTATATTTTTAAATACAATATCGCTTTGTGTATAATAATAATTATGTAAACTGAGAGATCGAATCTAATTTCTGTGCTCTCTCTTAAAAATAAATATATGTTATAATTGCTATATGAGAATTTTTTTTTTAAACTGATGGAATTGTATGGATGCTGCCCTTTTTTTGAATTATCGCCTCGGGTCATTGCTTACTTTGTCATGACCTAGAACTGGCCCTACTAAATGGTTATAGGATGTAAGTACATTTTTTTATTACTTTAATGGTTAACTAATGTAATTGGAGAAATCCAATGGTTATGGATGCAATGTCCTCTATTTTTTTTAACCCGGATTCTTTTATAAAAATATTTTTAACACCCATTCGAGGTATATTATGTATGAATTATTTAAATGTGTACCTAATTCAATCACTTTAAATATAAATGTGCAACAGAGCCTTGAATATACACATGTTATAGGACAATGATATCACTTACGCATAATTATATAATTTTATTGGTTGAGGTAAACAAGATAATTTATATTATGGCGGCGATTATTTTTTAGCTGTCCTCATTACCTGAAAGTTTGCTTTTAATTTTGCATAAAACTCGCATTATATCAATGCGAAAGTCATCGGTGGATTACGCTTTAAACTGTCCGGCTCCAATACTTCCATACGTGTTCTGTCACATTGGTCATTTTCGTAAGTCTCATCGTCAAGTTTACGGTTTGGCACGAGGCCACTTTCTCCACTTTTGACTGTATTTTTAGGTTTATTGACCCGATTCAGCCATGACCCTGTTTAATCTGGGCTCGTTGTTGCCAACTCCAAGTGTTGTAAGAACGCGTTGGCACTTCTTGAAAACCTGATTGCTTCGCTTTTTTTATCTGTTACTCCTAATTCTGCTCTTATTAAGAGCCCGACACGAGAGTGATGCCAGAATTTGAAACAAAAGGTTTTTTTTTCAGCGTTACGTACGATAGATTTTCAATTTAATTGACCATTATTAGAAAATACATTTTTTTCCGGCGATCCAATCAATTTTATGTTCAGTTTTGTTCAATGGAAGTTATTGATTTTTACCGAGTTCGTAGGTTTTTTACAATTCTTCACCTACCATTCGTCACAAGTGACCGCATTTTAAAAAATACTTTCTCTTTAATATATTTTGTCTATAAAATTTGACGTTTGAAATGAATAGTTTGTAACGGACACATTTTTTTTATGTTTCCGATACAAAAACTGGGATTAATCTAATTCTCACGGCAGATTTTAGATCAATGCTCACCGATACCGATACAATATTATTCAATAAAATACAAGATCGCAATCTCCCCGTCACATTTTTAACATATATATTATACACTCTCATGGATATCAATAAAAATATTAATATCATTATTATTAGACGAGGGAGATTCATGATTATATTATCAAACGCGTTTTAAATATTTTTTATACGTGAAAAATGTTCATGTTAAAACAAATGAATATCGAAAATATGTAACGTATGGCCGAATTTGGTCTAAAAACATAATATGCATAAATTGGGTATCGCATATCAGATAAACAAGAATGTTTATCGCTGATTTAGACATTGAAGGATCGTCCTGAATCTAGTCACGTTTTTTCTTATTGTGAAAATAACCATTTTGGTATTAGCATTCATTTGAAAGTAACATTTGACAACGTCTAACCTCATAAATATGTGAACACTCAAAATGCACATACCGTATTGATGGAGATTTAAATCAGAACCCTGATTCGCCATACAGCGCATTATGTAAAATTAATTTAAAAGTATAATGGTGATAAATTAGAAATTTTAATGCGAACGGGAAAGACGTAGGGATTTTCATTAAAAAAATAAAATAAAATACACCGACGCCGATTTTCGAGATCGGCTGCAACCGACCAAATTTCTTTTTGGGTAAAAATTTCGATTAACAAAATATTGGCCAACTTAATAAATAAAAGGTGTGGAAAGTTGTACCCAATAATGGTGTTGTATATTCACTTGTTACAAATGAGACGCCTTTTTTTTAAACCAATATCCCATTGAGTATATTGCAGAGAAGAATTTAGAGCGTCCTATAAATTAAACTATTGACGTGAGAAGTTTTAAATCAGATTAGAGTTCAAGTGACACTTAATTACCCTATATGATCTCTGGAAAATTCTCGATAAATAGTTGACCCGGGGTCAAGGAGCGAAGAAACAAGAAGACTTTCCATCAAAAAAGTGCTAAAAAAAATAAAAAATCTTGCTATATTATTATTTCATCTTCGACAATATGAATAAGTCGCAGGGGGCTATACACATTTAACCGATCCGTCATGGCGGCTCGAAACCAATAGCCTGAAGGGGGTCTATTTACTAAGGACAATAAACCCCAAGCATTTCGAGTCAATATATTGTTGAATATCTTCACTTAACCCTTTCAGTGCGGGGCGCATGACGTACATGCGCATACAAATCGTGTCAGGGTGCGGCCGCATGTCGTACATGCGCAAGATTCTTTAAAACTTTAACTTGTCGTTACATGAAAACTAGACCGAGATAATTGATGGTGTTTGTTTTAAAAGTCAGCTAATAAACACAGCTATCAATAAATATACAACATATCACAAGAAATTTATAGGAATCATGTAATATGTAAATATGAATAGTAACGATTCAAATCGCGCGTGGTGTCTCATTCAAATCTCCCCAGTAGTATCGATGACGTATCTCGGCTCAGGGGTTGTTAAGGGTGTTCCACGTACATTATGTTCTACATACACGTGTACGGATGTAATGTTATAAGAAAATTGCATTTCGCATTTTTGATTTTCAATCACATTCCCATTTTTTTCTCACTTAATCCCTGTTTGAGCAATTGATATTTTGTTCGATTTATTATTACGAAAATAAAGCGAAACGAGTTTATTTTTTTAGTTGAGATGGAAGAACATATCCTAATCAACATGTTTGCATAAATCTCCTATAGGAAAATGGTCTAATATGGCAGCGGTAAACAGTGAATACAAATTTACCTCGCCAAAAAATAATACGGTCCCAAACGGCGCCGCATTGAAAGGGTTAAAATACTAACAAATGGATTTTGCTTAGAAAAAAATAAGTATTCATGATATGATCGATATTTTAGATTGACACGGGGATTTCTCGCCGCAGACTGAGGACACGCCTCTGTCTTAGAATTCTCAAGGCACGTGTCACTAGCACGGTTTCACTCGCACTTGCACATCGTACCGGATGTGAGCGAAAAAAAACATTGCGCCCGTGCCGAAACAGAAGCGAATAATGTTGTTTATATTTTTTTTTCTGCAATTGCGGACAATGAAGGTCAATGATTATTTATAATATTTATTCTTTAGATTTTTTTAGGACGAATACAAAAAGTTTGTGACATGTAGGATTAATATTAAAAGAGTTATTCGAGACAAATCAAAAACTTAGGGTCCCAAATAGACCTCATCAGCACGGCTAGGTTAATCTAAAATGGCTGTCAATATCACCAAAACAATTGCTACAATTCGGCGTGCACAGTCTGCATATATTTTAATCAAATCTTGTATTTTAAGAAGAAAATAATAAAATAATCTTAGACTCCACTTGGATTCATTGTATTTTTACGTGTTAGTATTTGAATAAATATTTTTTTCGCGTTGTAAACAACATATATCGCGTCCAGATACATAATATGTTTAAATGGATGAAAGGATTTACATAGAGACGATTTATTTTTACGTTATCTCGCGTATAAATGCATAGTTATATGTGATTTTATGCAATAATACGAAAACAAAGTATAGGATCCCCTATATATTTTAGTAAATGTTACGAAATCTATTAAATTTCTGGATGTTATGTGGTATTATTTCGCCCTTGACATTATCCCCGTAACATTTTTTAGGCCTTGCTACATTCCTGTTAAATTACACGTACCCACATACCCATCCCCATTCAACCACTCCCCTGTTAAATACAAGAGCGGATGCAACACATGCATTTTTTATAACCTTGAATAGAAGTTTGGGTCCAAAACTAAGATCAGTCGTCTCCAAGGCGAGGAGCGTATTCATATATTGTATCTGCTGGGATTATAAAACGAGATAACGCATATAAAACGAAGCAATTTTTCAATAAATGTCGGTTAAATCATCATAATAAATTATATGGAATTGCAATTGTTACATTAAATTATCCAAGGAGTCATTGCAGAGACACAGCTAACATAACTAGGTGATTAAAATATATGTTTTTTAATTATAGCATAAATAACAGTTTGAATGTGTTGCATTTAACAATTACTTCTAAACTGTTGTATGTTTATTACGCGATTTTATGTTAAACTTAATGTATAATTACAATATCACGCATTTAATTATCTTTTTTTATTTACTAATCGCAACGATTTTTTAAAAATATATCGTCTAATTTGATATACGCTCAATTTTTTACGCATTATGTTCCTTCAAAACGGTTTAAAAAGGGAATTCATAGAGAAATTGAAGATTGGTTTCCTAAATTAAATTATATATATGTATTATAATTATCAAAAAATAATACTAATGCCACGTTTAATTTGTTAGAATCCCATGTTATTACTCTTCTGAGATTTTTTATGTACATTTCTTGATGTTCAGTCATACAAATCTGCAGGTCCAGTTGGAATTTTATAGCTCGTTCTAGATCTAGGTTATAAGTTAGAAAATGCTGTTTCACACTATTGTTGAAATTAAACATACATATATAAATAATAGGTATCTGGGAATTGTGTTAAAACAAATAATTCCCTTGTATATGTAATATTTCTTCTTTTTATGGGACCGTGTTATTTCAAAACCGTGCAAAAAAAGAATTGAGGGAATATACTCGATCCCCCTTTTCAACGCATGTGGGAAATTAATATGTAAATAAAAATTGTATCTTTATATTTAATCAAACCTCGCAATTGAAAGGGAGCAAAGCCTATAAGAGTCACGCGATATTATTTTTTGCTTATTTTTATATTACCCTTTATAGGGCAAAGGCTGAAATTGGTTAATATATTAACCAGTCGCTTTAAGGTCTATATTTCCATGAGCGCCCATAGAAATGTCAATCTTAGGAACGTAAATATTTTGTCGAGAACGCTTTTTGGTTATTTTATTGTTATTGACGATAAGTATTATCAATAACAAAATAAAAAAAATCTAAAATAATTAATTTGCCTTATAAAGGGTTAAAAGAATACTGAAAAGTCATGTTAGGACTTATTATTTGGTTAGGTCTTAGTTGATATTCGATTTAATAATGATACATAATATAATATTTTTTTAAAGCATAACACAATCGATTGCGTGTTTAATATTATTTACAATTTGTGTGTAGAAATTTTTACTAGATAACGGTAGTTGCATTGCGAATAAATATTCTTTCTATATTTATCAGGGCTGTGGAATCGTAAAAATCAGGTGAGATCGACTCCTTTTGTATATCCATTTTTTTTAGATGCTTTATGATGAGTGTCAATAGTAATATTGTTTTTAATAATAAACTGATTAAAATTTTTAAATAAAAAATGTTTTTATTGTCGAAGAGGATTGTTTTTATTATATAAAATTAATACGTGTATGTCGACGGTTGATTTTCGTGTTTGATTCGTTCAGCCCTGATATTTATACATGGACATGTTTATTTAATAATAACGAGGATGTTTACTATATTTATTGTAAACGATACAGATGCGGCGTTGTATATATATATATATATTTTTTAATATTTATCGCAATCGAGATAAATTTATATATTATCTCCGTAAATGTGCGTCGATTTATTTATTTTTAAATATATTTGTGTACGATCGGAGGGGGGGCGAACATGTTTATAGTGATGGTCGTTTTTTTTAGTGTTAGGATATTAGTTTTGAAAATAATCGTGTGACGTTTCGAGGCGGAGCGGTATTTTCCAGCCCTGGCGACGGGGTCGCAGCCGCCCCGCGCGGGGGCGGAGCGCGCCCGCCGCAGTCGCCCGCCGCTCGCCGGCCGGACTCGTCGTGCGGCCCCGACCCGCTCCTCGCCTCCCCGCCCCCCGCCTCGCCGCCTCCGCCAGGTACCATGCCTACTCGCTCTCATACCGTCGCGCGGATCCACATTGTTCCGATTCGAATCGTGTCGCCGCCGTCCTAACGCGACGTTACCATGACAACGCAAACAGTTCCTTCGCGAGCGCGACGAAAAAAAAATATCGAACGGCATTTAACCGCTTTTGTTTTCAAACAAATGAACGCCGATTTGACGTTTATAACGTCAAATTTGAATCGGTTCGTTAAGACGCCGCCCAGTATCTTAAAACGAGTGTCGAAACTTAGATATATACGCAAATACCCCCTACGCCAATAATAGAGACGTATCGCCGATCCGCGCGCGTAAATCATTTTTTTTTCTTATGGATCGAGCTCGTCGCGGGTGTCGAGAGCGACGATTGTATTTAATTACTGGGCCGAGCGAAAGTAAAACGCTTATCGCTTCTGGTCGCAGTGAAACTTGGACACAATGCGTTCTGCTCTTCGGGTTGAGCGGGAAGAAACCGAAAGTGAACCGGAGACCGGTTCTTCGCCGGCGTGGGCCGCGAATCCGACTTAGAAAAGCGATTCGTTTCGATTTTCCAAAAATACGATTAATTAATAAAATAATCACCCCGCATTCAACGCCATTTAACCATAGATCGAATCAAATTTCGACTCCCGATCGTTTCGCCCTATCTTTAGTATGGGATTAGAATGTGCCGTGCGCACGTCGTTTCGTGTTGGGGTAGGTAAGTACTTTGGTCACATGGGAATCGTAAGTACGTGTGTTTGAACCCGCATGTATTCCACCCCACGTATGAGGGAGCATTGTAAATAAATCCCTCTGTAAACGATATTTATATATATTATATATACAATATTGCATTATATCGATAGAATAAATTATTTTTAATAAGCGAGGGGCGTTTATTTATTTAAATGTCAGCATATGATCTTTAAATCGACGCTTATTTGCGATATTTTCACGGAATTCGTTGCATATTTTTGCATACGGTCGTTTAAAATGTTGCATTATGGATGCGTTTGCATTTTACATAAATTAAATAAAATCAAATGATACATCGTCCGAGTCTCAATCGGGTCATGCGCAACAACTTTTCTATTTTTGACACGCGGGTAATGGTTTTATATAAATTTGTAATCGATTATAATGATGAAGAAAAACGCGGATACATTTTTCAAAAAATATTTTCGTCCGCAATTATCTATACAGTCAGGTTTTTGCGTAAGTCGAGGAAAGCATTTTTGCGAAAAAATATGTTTTGAATTCAAAGGATAGGTGAAAGTAAAATATATCTGTATAATAAATAACTACTTCTTGGTTCAGTGTTTTAGCCCTTTTAGCTTTTGTAACTTTCGCGTTTTTTAAAAGTCGCTTTATACACCCTCGCCTCGCATAGCACGGTCATATGTTTCCACAGAAACTTCGTGTAATACAAATCCGTGTTATTCGAGGTTTGAAGTTCATACAAAAATACCAAAGTTTACCTCGTTTTTGAGATCGGTTGTAAGTGTTTATAATTTCGATTCTATTTAATTAACACTCAAGGACGCGGTCCCGCGTTAGTGCGGAAATTTTCGTAAACGGTAAAC